>CBVK0101803192.1:0-18639 GCA_900067695.1 Picea abies
GGGTACACTTTTGGATCCCACAATCTATAATCTCAGATCAGTACAATAGGTTCCTCAGTACATTTTGGTCCAGCCTCTGGTCGATGCTAGACACCAAGCTCACCAAGTCCACAACTTTCCATCCGCAAACTGATGGCCATACAAAGGTTGTCAACCGGATGATCGTACACATGTTGCGCATGTACAATTCAAAGCATCCACGCACATGGGATGAGAGCCTCCTCTATGTACAACACAGCTACAACCGGGCTCTCCATAGCTCAACCAGCCACAACCCCTTTCAAGTGGGCTTGGGATTCCATCCACTATGTCCCATTGACATAGCCATGCCATTTTTGGCTATGCAAGAAGATTCATCTCATGTCCAGTCTGAGGTTGACAAGACAAATAGCTTCATTGAGCACATTCAACACATCTGCCAATAGGTTCATGACATATTAGACAGATCCAATGCTAAGTACAAGCAACAACATGATCAACATCGGGTGGCACACAAATTTCAGGTGGGTGACAAAGTGTGTCTACATTTACAAAAGGAGCACCTCCCTAGACCCCATCGCAAGCTTTGTCCACTCCGATATGGGCCATACACCCTCACCAAGGTTGTAGGGGAAAATTCCTTTGAGCTCAACATTCCATCATTCCTTGGTCTGCACCCAGTGTTCAATGTGGACCACCTTTGGACCTACTTTCCACCTCTATTAGACACATCCGACATGGCAAAACAACTCACATCAATAGAGTTAAATCCAGACTACATGGAACAAGCCAGAACTGATCAAATCATGTATACACAGATCAATCACACCTGAAAACAAAGGATACCACTATATCAAGTTGTCAAAGCAAGCCAACTCCTTCACCAAGGCAAGTGGCTCACCAAGGACCAAGTTCAGCAAAAGTTTCCTCATCTCATGGAGGAACTCAACGCAATGGGGACCATTTCTTCCAAAGGGGGGAGGAATGATCTAGGTGGATATTGGTGGCCACCCACCTATTCCACTTGGACCCCCACCATTGCTTCTTTCAGTTTTTTAGTTTCTGCACAGTTTACTATTTTTAGCAGTTTTTCGGGTCCTGAACTTTCGGAGCCGTTTTGAGGCCTTAAACAACGTTTTTTGGGAAAACAAGGAGCAACATGGATCACATATCATGTTTCTCACCCAAAAGTTGTAGTCCTTGGATAGATATTTCTAACGAGGTATGGAACGTGTCAAACGGAGATCGTATGCCAAAGTTACGTCCCCGAGAAGTTGATGTACCAACTTACCCAAACGGGGCCCATAGTCTTGGAGTTTCATCTCCTAGGGTTAGGTCTTTGGATGTTTAGGTTTTTCCATTGTTTCTCAATAATAATATGCCTTCAAGCATCACTCTAACATAGTTCAGAGGCTAGTAGCCACCACATCTCTTCTCAGAGATAAGCTACCAGCGCCCTAGCTAGTTTATTTCCATTCTGTCTATAAGCATATTTCAGTCATTTGTTATTAATGAAATGAAGTCTTATTTCCGCTGCATCTCTGTGTTTATGTGTATTTCTATATTTCATTGTGTTCCTACATAAATCCAGATCATCTCTTGGCATAGTAACTTTGCATTGTTGATGATCTTTCATAGGATTCAAGGGTGATACTTCTTCTCTGTCTAGGGTAGGTGCTCTACTTTCCTGTATGGAGAAATCTTTCAAGTCTATCTGTGTTCTTTCAGCTTTGACACCCCAATATCTGGTCCGTAGTAGCTTTGACTTGTTTTCCTATTCTTCTATCAAGTGCGTTATTCTCCTAGTCATGAAATCTTTTAAGTCTTGTTTTTTTTGTTCTAGGGCTTCCTCTTATTTTCTTTGAGTATGATTTTTCTAAATGTAGGTTTTTCCTACCAACATAGCAAATGGGGCATTGTTCTCAATACATTTAACGACCTCAAATTCTTCTTCTGTCGAAGTTCCATGAGAACTCATAGATGTATGGGTAAGTCTTCCACATAGGGTTATTAGCTTTCCTCTAAATAATCCTATTCCACCCAATGAAGGAGTCATAACGGGTTTTCCCAAAATTTCCCAAGTTCTTTTTGTCATGATATTCACCCATGTTTCCTGATCTAGAAAATAGTCTATGTCGTAGTCTCCTATTCTTTCTTCTATGTAATCTTTCGCTTTTAAGATCTTGGATAGATTGGTGTCTCTGTGATCATTCAGGGTTTCTTTCATATGCAGTAATACAATCTCTGATTCTTTCTAGAGTTCTGTCATAGTCTTAGTCTCTTTTCCTTCCTCATGGTTTTCTTGTCTCATATTCATCTTTTCAACTTTAGCAATCATTCTATGGAAATCCAAAACTTCATGTTCAATGGCTTTACAACAAAGACAACTAGATTTTCTACCAGGGCATTCCTTAGCCAGATGTCTCGGCCTTCTGTAACTGTAACAAAGGGTCAATCCTCTCTTTCTCTTAGATGATCCCCATCCTTTCCTATACTACGCACTAGGGTTATAGTAACTAGCCTGCAAAAAAATATTTCTAGGATCCTGCATCCATTTTTTAGTCCAAACATTCTTTCTATGCATAGGAATAACATATATTTCACTATTTCTATTGGATCTACTCATATCAAATTTTCTTTCTTCTAACTGTGCCCTAGTTTTTAGACTAGGAAATTTTTTATCAAACATATCTAGATCCATACTTTTGAAACAAAAATTTTCAAGTATCTTACCTTTTTCAAAGCACCAAACTTTCAGATCTTACCTCTTTAATAAAAAAAATTCACTGTTCTTACCTTTAGCAGAGCACAAATCTTTCAAATCTTACCTCTTTAATAAAAAAAAATCATTGTTCTTACCTTTAGCATAGCAAAAAGATTTCAGATCTTACCTCTTTTCTTCAAATCTGGTTCCTTTCTTGGCACAAAGCATTGCAAGTCAAGTGGAATACTGCGCACTAAAGCAAAAGATCTATGCACAAATATTTTCCTCAGTTCCCAGCAATCACAGTTTCAGGTCCTGTCAATCAAAGTTTCAGTTCCCATGAAACATAACCATTTGTTGGCACAGGGGAAACCCAGGGTTCAATGCTCAACAACACACCAACAAAACCCTAACTACCATCCCTTTCGACAACATCTGCGAAGCATATGAAGTCTCACCTGAGGTAGAGGCAGGGGTGGTTGTAGGACTCAAGTGTCTGCAACCTAGATAGGACACCTCTATGTGATTACAATACTCTAACAAAGAACTTAGCATTTACTATTCATTAGTATTTAACCATTATTTACTTCACAGATAAAACCCTAATTACATAGAAGCACAATATTCAACCAGATCTAACACATCTAGGCACTTAGCATATGGAAATAGATTAGATATAGCATTCATTCACATCACTAAGAACTAAGATATCATATCAGATTCATCTAGACATACATTATTGCACTAAGCATAAATCACATACACAATACAACAACCATAATGCACAAGCTGTTGATTAAGGTTGGTTGTCATTGATGTCAACCCTTGAAGAACGCCCCGCAGCACAAAGGTTTGGGTAAGGGACCCAAGATTGTTTGATGTAAAGATGACTCATTATTGTCTTTTCATTTTCGATAAGAAGTAAATATGGATGAACTCCAAAGTGGTCCCATTATGGTGAAATCCCTCACGGGAAGAAGCTTTGTGAAGTAAGAGAACCCATTCTTAATTGTGGAATAATGAGATGAAGGAAAATGAATTTGCCAGGTAAACTACCGTAGATGGATATTTCTTATCATTCCATTTCCGATGGTATGTGGAACGCAACATAAATTCTCATGGTTAGAGAGTTATGGCCATGAGAAGTTGGAGACCCCAGGTTTGGGTAATGGAATCAAGTTTGTTTGATGGATAATGGTATGCTTTATGATATATTTTCAGATAATACTATTCTATATGGATAGTACATGCCATTCCATTTTTGGTGGTATGTAGAACGTCACATAACTCCTCATGGTTTGAGATTTATGGCCTTACGAAGTTGGAGGCAAGTGACCTAGAAGATGTTTTTAAGGAAGCTACTTGGAGAGTATAAATAGGGTTTGTGGCTAGTCCAGAAACTAGCCTAAAACAAGTGTTTCGGGTAAAAATGTCATAAATTCTTCATAACAGATCTAAATTCAGTAAGAAAAAATGTGTTGGCTAGATTACAGTCTTTAGTATGCTTTGTAACAGTTTCATATCGATTCAAAAAAATTTCATTCGGGGCATGCTCTACAAGGTCTCTCTCTAGAATAAGCTAGAATTCAACAAGGTATGCAATTTTTGTTATAACTCCTTTTTTGAGAGGTTCCAAGTAGTGAAACCTAGAGGAATTGTATAAAACACATTTAATAACATTGTGTATCGGTTTCAGATATTTATTCATTATAGGTACAAAGTTATGATTATTTCAAGTTAAGTTTGTTCACTAATCCAAAACTAGTCATGTGAGGCTAAAGAAAATTTTGATGAAAATGATAGTCTCTTGTTGTTAAAGTTAAGGAAGGTTTGTAGGTATGTGATCATATACACTAGGTCTATTACAAAGTTACAAATCATATTTGTATTATGAAATTGATGAGGGATTTTGGTTAAGGTACATGTTAGGTAAATGGTTGAGACATGCAGTTGATGAATCAACACATACATGAGGTGTATAGTTGATGATGTTGGTACATATTAATGAGTCATAGTTGATGATTATTTGACACATTATTGGTACATACTTGGTACATGGTTGTATGCAATTGTTTATGGTATAGGTTGATTAGTATAGGTTGGTGCATGATTGATGCACTTGTTTATGGTACAGGTCGATTACAGGTTGAGGTACATCTTGATGCATGGTTGATTCATGGTTCAGGTTTATTGGTACATGTTTATAGCCGTATATCTCACAGTGATAGTCTGATAGTGGTTCCATCATTCTACTTCAACTTCAGGGTGGTTGGACGAGGCAAGGATAGGTCGTTGTAGCCACCTTCCAGTTCTAGCCGAAGAACATAGGGGGTTGTAGCCTCCTTCTAGTTGTAGCCAGAGAATTGGGGAGTTGGAGCTTCCCTCAAGTTGTAGACTGAGAAACTAGGGGGTTGAAGACTCCTTCTAATTTCAGCTAGAAAACAAAGGAAGTTGGTGCTTCCAATGAATGTAATTCTTCAAGACATAAGAAAAAGAATTATATGGTTTTCTCCCTCTTTGGGTTTCCACGTAAAACACTGGTGTATTGTGTATCTGTATGTTCATTTGTTTATTTTTCATTATTGGATGATAATTCTGCATTGATATAACACTTGGTTTATTTGGTTAAAAAGGATTACAATTTCTCTATTACTAATTCACCCCACTCTCTCAGTAATCCAACAATTGGTTTCAGAGAAGGTTCCTTTAGAAATCAGTTTAACCACTGAAAGGTAGATCATGGAGAGAAACAACTTGTATAAAACTGAAATACCACAGTTTGATGGACAAAAGTATGTATTTTGGAGCATAATGATGAAGACATATATACAGGCACAGGGATTTGAAATTTGGAAATCAATTGTAGATGGATACACAACACCTACAATTCCACCAACAAATTACAAAGTAGTGAAACTCAGTTAGAATAATTCCAAAGCTACAAATGCACTTTTGAATGATCTTAGTGAAACGATATTCACCAAAGTTTCACATTGTAAATCCGCTAAAGAGATTTGGGACAAGCTTCAAAATTTTTATGAAGGAGATTCAAAAGTCAAAGAAACAAAGCTTCAAACTTACAGAGGTCAATTCGAACAACTAAAGATGAAGGAAGATGATAATATTGCATCCTACTTCTTACGGGTCGATGAAACAGTGAATGCAATCATAGCATTGGGAGAAGAAATCAAAGAATCTGCAATTGTTCAAAAGGTATTAAGATATCTTCCTATGATATTTGACCCTAAGATATCAACACTAGAAGAAAGATTAGATCTAAACTCAATAGCATGGACGAACTAGATGGAATCTTCACAGCATTTGAAATGAGAACTGAACAAGAAAATTCAGATGTAAAATAAGTATCCTTCAAAGCATCCAAAAGATCAAAGAAAAAGGAAAAGAAACAAGAGTAACATAGCAGCAACAATGACGTCTCAGAAGATGATGAAGAAGTGGCTAACTTCGTCAAAAGACTGAACAAGGGAACCGACAGTAGGTATAGAGGTAATCTTCCTTTAATTTGTTTTAATTGTGATGATATTGGTCATTTTGCTAACAAATTTCCTCATAAGTAAAATAGAAATGATGAAGGTTACTCAAAAGACAAACAAACATATAAAGGAAAAAGAAACTACAAATAAAGTTTTCAAGAAAAACTTATGCACCAAAGAAGACATGTCATCATCAGATGAAGATGAAGTCAGTGACAATGAGACATGAAGAGTTTTATTCATGGCAGTAAAAGACTCTAATAAATAAGACTCCGAAGAAGAATATGAATAAGTCGAAGAAGAATATGAAGAAGTCAAAGAAGAAATTGAAGAGGTAGAAGTTGACTACCGAGAAGAATTGATGTGTGCCATAGAAGTTACCAGAAGAGAAAAGAAGAAAAAGAAGAAACTACAACCGTAACTAGACACGAAAGAAGATACTCAATAACTAGAACAAATGATCACAAATTTGAAGGTTCAAATATACAAAGATAAAATAATTGAAGAATCACTCAAAGAAAAACTAGAAGAAAAGGACGGGAACATTTGAAATTTGGAAGTAGAGATTGTTACAATAAGAAAGGATATTCAAAATAAAAATATGTAGAATAGCTCAAAAGTTTTGGATGACATTATCAGTAGTCAAAAATCTCATCTTGACAAGTCCGGACTTGGATACAATCAAACAGAAAATGGATCAAGCTCCAAAACAACAAAGCAAGAAACATATCCAAAAAGCTATGCAGAAACAATCAAAGGGAATAGGAAGATTTACAAGAAATATTACATGGACACTCCTCCACCGAGAAGATTCAGATTTCAAAATCAACAATAGACATATAGGCTTCAAGAAGAAGAAGGATTCATAAGAGCATCTCCTTTCAAAAGATATTCAACTCCTAAGTATCAAACTATATTTTTTGGTTTATGTTATGCATGTAATAATTTTTGACATAAAGTTGTGAATTGAAAAGCTAACAACATGAACATAAACAACTTTGAAAGTCATATACAAAAGGGTTATCCAAGAAAGCCTAGTGAAACACAGAGAAGAAGTTACAACAGGTTTGAATAATTGAGTACTGAAGTGGAATGTTACAAATGTAACAACTTTGGACACATGGCCAAAGATTGCAGAATGGCAGTCCCTCCTAGAGAACCACAATAGAATAACAATAGTCATAGACAGGAACCTCAGAAAAGGATATGGATAAGAAATCATAATCAATATAGCAATGACGAATGCACACTCGCTCTACAAGCTAAGTAGAAGAAACATGGTCGGTATGTTGACAATGGTTGTTCAAAACAAATGATAGGTGATAGAGACAGGTTTGTTACATTAAGAAAGGAAAGAGATGGATCAGTCTCCTTCGGAAATGATGATTCAACTAAAATCATTGGAAAAGGTACAGTCAGAATTGGGAACAAGAATACAAAGGAAAAAAAAATTCTACTAGTATAAGATATGAAACATAATCTTCTAAGTGTGTGTCAAATTTGTGACCAAGGTCATAAAGTTACTTTTGATTCACAAAAGTGCGAGATAAGAAAAGAAGGTTTCGGAAAATTGATTGCTACAACTGCAAGAACTTCAAGCAACATATATGTGTTAAGTGAAATTGGAAATGAAAAGTGTTTTCTAGGAAAGGAATACGAAAGTTGGATATGACACAGAAGAATGGGTCACATACATTTTGATAACCTTGTCAAAGTCAACAAAAGAGAAGCAGTGAGAGAAATGCCCAAGATCACGAAACCAACCAACACTTTATGCAAGCATTTTCAACAAGGAAAGCAAACAAATACTAGGTTCAAATAAAAGGAATATTCAATGACAAGACCACTAGAAATTGTGCACACTGATCTATTTGGACCAACTAGAACAAAGGGATTAAAATGTGAGAAATACTTTGATGATTATACAAGAATGACTGTAGTTTTCTTTCTCAAGAATAAGTCATAAGATTTTGAAAAATTCAATATCTACAAGGAAATGGTTGAATATGAAATGGATTCAAAAATCAAATGCTTGACATTTGATAATGGAGGAGAGTTCACTTCAAAAGAATTTATGGACTACTGCAGCAGTCATGGAATAAAAAGACAATTCTTGGTTGATAGGACACCTCGACAGAATGGAGTTGTTGAAAGAAAGAATAGGATATTATAAGAAATGGCTCGAACAATTCTAATGGATTCCAAATTGACAGATATATTTTGGACATAGGTAGTGCATACAACAATTCACATTCAAAACAGAGTAATGCTCTGAAACAACACTGAAAAAACTCCCTACGAGCTATGGAAAGGAATACCAACAAATGTGAAGCACTTCATATTTTTTGGAAGCAAATTGTACATCAAAAGAGAAGATGGCAAAATGGGAAAATTTTACTCTCGTTTGGACAAAGGAGTACTTGTTGGTTAGTCAAGTACAAGGAAAGCATACAAGTGTTACAATCTGAGATTGAACAAAGTTGTGGAAAGCATCAATGTAAAAATTGATGAAATGGGAAGACCAAAATCAAAGAATGAAGAAAATGAATCAATGGAACAACATTTCTAAGAAGAAGTAGAAGATGAAAAAGAAGTAGAAGAGGAAGATGAAGAGAATCCGACATCAACAAAAGAGAAATTTCAACAAGTTTCTCCAAATACACCTAACAAACAAGTACAAAAGAATCATCCTTCAGATCAAATTATCATAAACAAAGATGTAGGAGTTCAGACTAGAAGAACAATATGTTCACCACAACAAACAAACCTAACACTCTTATCTACAATTGAACCAAACTATTTTGAAGAAGCCAACAAGGATGAATTTTGGAATAGGGACATAGATGAAGAATTGGATCAAATAGAGAAAAATGATACTCGGGAATTGGTTCCAATACCAAAGAATAAGAATGTGATCGACACAAAATAGGTTTTCAAAAATAAATTGAATGAATATGGACATGTTACAAGGAAAAAATCTAGATTGGTATGTAAAGGATATTCACATATTAAAGGAATCGAATTTGAAGAGACATTTGCCCCAGTTGCCAGAATGGAAGCAATCTGATTGCTTTTATCTTATGAATGCTCCAAAAATATTAAAGTGTATCATATGGACATAAAATCAACTTTGTTGAATGGGGAACTTGAATAAGAAGTCTACATTGAACAACCAGAAGGATTTCAGTTTTCAGAGAATGCAAACTATGTGTGCAAATTAAAGAAGGCCTTGCATGATCTAAAACAGGCTCCTAGAGCATGGTACTCTAGACTGGATAAATATCTACAACATGCAGGGTTCAAAAAAGGAAGTGCAAAAACAACCATACATCAAGGTAAGTCAAGGTAATATTTTATTAATTGAATTTTATGTTGATGATATTATTTTTGGTAGTGATGATGATAGGTTAAGATATAAATTTGCAAAGGATATGCAGAATGAATTTGAAATGGAATTACTTGGAGAACTATCCTTCTTTCAAGGACTTCAAATAAGTCAAAGAAATCCAGGAATTTTTATTTCTCAAACCAAGTATATCATAGAAATGATAAAGAGGTTCGAAATGGAAGATTGAAAACCAGTTATCACTCCCATGCAAACTAGTTGCAAGTTGAGCAAATATGATGATTCAAAGTCTATAGATCAGAGGCAATACATGTCAATGATTGGTAGCCTACTATATGTGACAACATCCAGACCAGATGTAATGCAAGTAGTTGGACAGATGGCACAATTTAAAGAAAAACCAAAGGAATCACATGTATTAACAGTGAAGAGGATTTTCAGATATCTCAAAGGAACATAAGAGTTTGGATTATGGTATCCAAAAGGAAACGATCTATCACTTATTGCCTACACAGATGCAGATTGGCCAGGTTATATTGATGACCAATGAAGGCCAGTGAATTTTTCAGTTAAACTATCCTAGATGGATATGTTTGTCATGCCATTTCCGGTGGTATGTGGAATGTCACATAACTCCTAACAGTTAGAGAGTTATGGCCATGAGAAGTTGGAGAACCTAGGTTTGGGTAATGGACCCAAGATTGTTTGATGGATAATGGTATGAGTTTTGACATATTTATAGGTAATACTATTCTATATAGATATTACATGTCATTCCATTTCTGGTGGTATGTGGAACGTCACATAACTCCTCACGGTTTGAGAGTTATGGCCTTATGAAGTTGGAGGACCCTCATATGTCATCTAGAAGCCCCAAAAGGTCAATGTAGTCCAAGTGGTTTAAGATATTTTAGAAGGTAAATAATAAATTGAAGTGATGAGTGTACTATAATTCAAATTGAATACAAAATAAATTATTTAAATAATAAATTTAATGGAGGAATTAGAAGTGGGTTAACCCTAAAATAAGGAAAGTGGGAAAAGTGACCTAGAAGATGTTTCTAAGGAAGCTACTTGGAGAGTGTAAATAAGAGGAAAGGCTCTCTCATTTTAGATCACACTTAAGAATATTGAATATCTATAGGTGTATGAGGTAACCAAAGGATATATAAGTCGAATTTCTGAGGGAAGGTGAAGAAAAGAAGGCCAGAATTCAATGAAGGATAAATTCTTTTGATGATGTTTTCTAAGGTATGTTATTTACATGTCATCTCACCATTTTATAAATAAACCTTTTTATAGAATGATTCAGACCTTGAAATTGTTATTCCATTGAGGATACATATCCAAGTATCTATGGTAAAAAATTCATCTTGTGGGTCATTGTATTTTTGGAGTTACACTCCGTGGAAAATAGGGTTTGTGGCTAGTCCTGAAACTAGTCTAAAACATGTGTTTTGGGTGAAAATGGCATAACTTCTTCATAACAGATCCAAATTCAGTAAGACCAAATGTGTTGGTTATAGTACAATATGTAGTATTTTTTTTAATAGTTTCATATCGATTCAACCAATATTCCATGCAAGCATGCTCTACAAGGTCGCTCTATAGAATAAGCCAGAATTTAGCAAGGTATGACATTTTTGCTATAACTCCTTTTATGAGAGGTTCCAAGTAGTGACACCTGGAAGAATTTCACAAAGCATACTGAATAAAATTGTGTATCATTTTTGTATATTTATTCATTATAGGTACAAAGTTATGATTATTTCAAGTTAAGGTTGTCGACTAATCCAAAACTAGTCATGTGAGACTAAAGAAAAGTTTGATGAAAATGATAGTCTCTTATTGTTAAAATTAAGGAAGGTTTGCAGGTATGTGATTATATACACCAGTTATATTATAGAGTTACAAATTATATTTGGATGATGAAATTGATGAGGGATTTTGGTTAAGCTACATGTTGGGTACATGGTTGAGACAAGTAGTTGATGAGTTGGGACATACATGAGGTGTATAGTTGATGATGTTGCTACATATTGATGGGTCATAGTTGATGAGTAGTTGACACATGATTGGTACATACTTGGTACATGGTTGGATGAACTTATTTATGGTACAGGTTGATTGGTATAGGTTGGTGCATGGTTGATGCACTTGTTTATGGTACAGGTTGATTACATGTTGAGGTAGAGGTTGATGCATGGTTCAAGTTTATTTGTATAGGTTTACAGTGGTATATCTCATAGTGATAGTGTGACAGTGGTTCCATCATTCTACTTCTACTTCAGGACGGTTGGACGAGGCAAGGACAAGTGGTTGCAGCCACCTTCTAGTTGTATCCGGAGAACATAGGGGGTTGTAGCCTCCTTCTGGTTGTATCCAGTGAATTGGGGAGTTGAAGCTTCCCTCAGGTTGTAGCCTGAGAAACTAGGGGGTTGAAGCCTCCTTCCAGATGCAACTAGAAAAAAAAGGAAGTTGGTTCTTCCAATGAATGTAACTCTTCAATACATAAGAAAAATAATTCTGTGGTTTTCTCTTGCTTTGGGTTTCCATGTAAAACACTGGTGTACTATGTATGTGTATGATTGTTCATTTGTTCATTGCTCATTATTCGATTATAATTCTACATTGATATAACACTTGGATTATTTGATTAAAAATTATTACAATTGCTCTATTATTAATTCACCCCCCCTCTTAGTAATCCAACAATCACAACAAAAGACCAATACCCATATGCCAAATACCAACAAAAAAATACCAATTGTATCCCTCAACAAATTTGATATATGCAACAATACTGAACATCCAATACCATCTCAAGAGCTAAACCCTAGCTCACAAAACATAACTCAAACAAGATGTGCTATATCTCTCATAAATAGACCCCAACGATGTTGTTGCCATGATTTTTTTGCCACACTTTTCCTATCGCACTTTTTCTACCGCACTTTTCCTATCACACTTTTTCTGCCACACTTTTCCTGCCACACTTTTCTTGTCACACTTTTCTCTATCAATAATACCTGCCCAAATAACATTTCACAAAATGGATATTCAATGATATTCAATAGGTTCAAGTGTGATTAAATGAGATAGCCTTGCCTATTATTTATACTTTCATATAGCATCCCACTTTCTTTATTTTAGGGAGTTCTCCATTAAATTTATTATTTAATTAATAAATTTTGCAAACGCTTTGACTAATTTGACCTTTTAGGGATTTTAGATGACTCATGAGGGTTCTCCAACTTCACATGGCCATAAATCTCTAACCCTGAGGAGTTATGTGACGTTCCACATACCACTGAAAATGGCATGACATGTATTATCCATCTAAAATAGTCTTACCTACAATTATATCAAAACTAATACCATTATCCATAAAAAAAAAATGGGTCCATTACCCAAACCTTTGTGCTATTGGAATTCTCTAATGAACTTTCTTCAAGAGTTGACATCAATGACAACCAACCCAATTAATCAACAATTTTAGTAGATAAAAGACATTTTGACAAGTGTGTCAATATTAAAGATTGTAGATCCACATGAATATTTTTTTGTGTGCATTGACGTGTACAAGGAAGGGCTCAATGGAGTCCTCACTCAAAAGGATCATGTGGTGTGATATGAGTCCTGAAAATTAAAAGAGCATGAGAAGAATTATGCCACACATGAATTGGAATTAGAAACCATTATTCATGCGTTGAAAATGTGGAGACATTATCTCATGGGGAGGAAATTTGAGCTAAGGGTAGACCACTATGGTCTGAAACATTTGTTTGGACAACCAACATTGAATGTCAAGAAAACCAAATGGGTCAAATTTCTTAATGAGTATGAATTATAAATTAAACACATCAAAGGAAAAGGAAATTAGGTGGTTGATGCACTTAGAGGAACAGCACATGAGATGCATATTGCAACCATCAAAATATATAGGACTAATCTAAAAGATAAAATTTTAGAGGCAAAAAACTCAAATCAACGTTACTTGAAACTAAGAGGCGCGTTACAACAAGGTGAATTGCAATAAAAATTTAAATATTTTAACTTGAGGGAAGATGGAGTTCTCATGTACTGAGGCAAGGTATATGTGTTGAACTCCCATGAGATGAATAATATAGTGTTGAGAAAAATGCACAACTTGCCATATGTTGGACACCCAAGATATCAGAAATCCATTGCAACTTTGAAGAGGTAATATGTCTGGCCCAAAATTAAGAAAGAAGTGGTTAATTACATAACTAGGTGTCTAGAGTTCTAGTAGGTGAAACCAAACATAGAATCTAGCAATATCTACCTTTATTGTTAAAATATAATTACAATTTTTTGCAAATAGCAATATCATTCTAGGCATTCTCCAAACCCTATATTTTTGGTGTTATCAGGATTGTAGCCATGTCAGGGGGAGGCTCTAAACCTCCTCTAAAATTTGACTCGAATTCCATTGCCTTTAAGAAATTGGTTGACCCCCTTGGTAAGCCATCCTCCATACCTATGCATCAATTCTTCATAAAGAAACTTGACCATATCCCTAAAATAAAACTTCCCCATGTCTCGGCTTGACATAAGGCATTGGCATTTATGGAAAAGGGTTTAATTGGGCATGTTATCCCCATTTTGTGGATAACTAAAGAGATTGTGTTTCAAGGCCCTTAGGTTGAAGATATAGAGTGTCGAGAGACTACATGACCAACAATACCCTTTGCACAGATGGAAATCCCACTCAACACCAAAGATGATCACAGATTTCTAGATGGAATCCACCACAGTAGCTAGATTCTAGAAGGCAGGGGGCCTTGCTCCATGAGGTAAAAGTCAGTATTATGGTGAGAATCATTTCAATATTTAATCTAGTTGATTATGTCATATCTTATATTTCTCTATATTTCATGATATATTCTTGGACATTATGCCTTTTTCCCTACTTCACCTTAGTGGTTGACATTGTCTCCTAGTAAGTGGTTTTCCTTGGGGATGGATTTGATACTAGGAACTCCCTCAAAGAGCCATCGTATCGTTCCCAACCATACTTACCACTTTACATCATTATTCCCCTCCATTTCCTTATCTCTTGGGATTTTAGGGTGTATTAACCCAAGAAGGGGTTGTCCCTCATTCTATGGGAAGAGCAGGTTGAAGACCCAGAGGGGTTGATATTGGGTAAAAGATACAATCCTTGTATAAACCTTCCAGATGCTTCACCTAGGGATCATCCAAGAAAGCAATGAAACACATATCTTTGAGTAAAGGGGACCCACAATATAATAAAGAACAATTAAAAGGTTAGTTGAAGGATAGGAGGTCTCGTCACAAGCCGACCTATCACGTCCATGAATATATAGTGGTATGGAATTGTCATCATCTGGTCACCAAACCAAGGCAATGTATCTCAGTTGCATGACTGAGAGAAATGGGGTCTCATCATGAGCCAACCTTCTCATTTCCACTAGGTGTTTGTGGATGACATTGTCATCATTTGGTCACCATGCCAGGGTAGTGACATTCAACCTCTCGTTATGCTACATTGAAAGAAAAACAAAGAAATAAAGATAAAAGGCAATTGATGGGCTTGGAAAAAGTGCATTGTGGACGAAGGTACCACACACCCTCTACAAAGGCACACATGAACGAGAAACTATGACACCTTGTATGTCATGAGCCCTATACTCATTGAGTCTTGAACCCAACCACTTCATCCATTTTAAATGTCTTAGAGAGGGATCTCTAGGAAACTCTCCTTTACCTAGGGAAAGATCTTCCCAATAGGACACCTTGTCAACCCTCCCATATTCAAGCTTGACAAGTCACATAGTGTCTGTGTGTAATTAATTGTTTGATATAGTGATATTTGATGCACATGTTTAGATGGATTATTTATTTATTAAATCCACTTATCATGATATTATGACTTGAGATCCTTGGAGGGTGTGCTCATTTGTCTTTTCAGGACTTAGTTGGTGGACCGTTTTGGGAGAACAAGCCTAGATTGGGCTTCCATGGGGCTACAAACCCACATGTTCGATGCCAAGGGCCTGCATGCTAGATGAGAAATATAAGAATTGGAAGGCCTTGATGATGACTTGGATGACATATCCTATCCCTCACTTGCAAAACAATTTTCCTAGGAGGGGAAAAACATCCTCCTTTTGAGCTTGACATCATGTTTAGGGGGCTAGGGCACGGTGGTGAGATGATATGCATTGGAAATTGGAAGTTTTGAGGTGTTTTAGGCTTTGACCATGAATGAATACATTTGAATGATTGACACCTTTCTTTGGTAAGCCTTACTACCCTCCTACATCACCAAAAACCTTCTCCTAGTGCCAAAACAACCCCTAAAGGGGTGACTCCCATGTAAATTAGGGATTTATTTGTAGAAAAATGAAATTCAAAATCATTTTTTTAATATTACTTTGTTAAGTGGGAAAGATTAGGGTTGTTGGCCCCTAATATTTTGGTTTAGCCCTTAATTTGTGGACAACTCACCTTGGTGACATTTTGTATAAATAAGAGATCATAAGATCTCATTTTAACATAACTCTCCCTCATTGTGAGAAGTATTGGTTTGAAATTTTCGCTACACTTGGATCTATTTGTTTCTTTTGAACTTGTTTATGGATATCTTGATGAATGGTTGATGGAGGAGTGAGGCACTAGCCTTGGATGATGTTTTCTAGCTTTTATGGTGGATTATATTGACATCTTTCTTGATTTTGGTATGGTATTTTACTGTTATGCTATCATTTTTTTCAAGTCAAGGATTGTTGTACTAGGATATAGGTGGGAAGTATAAGAGCATACACGCACACAATATTCTTCATCATTTTATGCTTCATATTATTGATTAAACAAGGGTTTTCTAAGAGAATTATAAGGGCATACACCCTCTTAGCTTAAACCCTAGCTAGAGAAACTTGCCTTGGGAAGTAAAAGGGATGACACCCCAAGTAGGTAGATTCTCTAGCTCCTTATTTATTTGACTCCATTAACCCAGTAATAAAGGAAATATTCATACATTTTTGCATTGGAGATATAAAATCATTTCCTTGGGAAACACAAATTTTGATCTTTTGAAAGGTTTCTTGCTTGAAGTTGGTTTTCCTCATTGAGAGGAGTCTTAACTTACTAGGGCATCCCCTCTTTCCTAGTACTTTAATTTATGTTACAAAATTTAACCTAAATCCATTAGGGTTACATAACCCTAGCTACTAGCACTCTCTTAACTTCTAAACTAACCCTAGACTAGCCCTATAACTTCACTCACCTAGTCTACTAACTAGGGAACACCTTTTGGGATAATTCTTGGAACTTTTCCATGGTTAATTTTTGTGTTTCTTTCCATTGAATGATAAATCCATAAGGCTTCAATTTTTTGCATAAAATACATGTTATAAAAACTTTCTTTATTAAGCCTTAAAGTGTCATTTTTCAGTTATACTTGATTCCCATACTCATTGATAATATTGTTGATTAATCTTAAGCTTTACATGTTGATTTGAATGTATTAATTTTTGATATAAATTTTCATATATTGTTGCAAATTATGGAAAACAATATTAAATTGATGATCCATACTAACATATATCATTGCAAGTTGGATTTTCCTGTGTCTCGGGCAGGTACAATCATCCAGAGAAGTAATATACCTTTGGGGAAAAAATCACTTGAATTACAAGGCATATATTCCCACTTTTAATTCCACTTAGAATTGATCTCTAGGGGCTTCACTTACATTTCTCTCCATATCCATCTCAATCCACCTAGGGTTTCCAGGATAGCCTCCCTAGAGTGACCTAATTACTCTTGAAGTGTGGGACCTACATTGACGTGACATTGGGTGTAGGATTCCCAAGTTGTAGAACTTTATTTGTGGTTGGTTTGGGATTTTTCCAACCTAAAACTTGCGCTATAACATAGTATTTTACGAGTCTTTGGCCCTCTCCTCAACAATTTGAAACTTGGTTGACAAGGAAATGGTTTCCTCTGATCAGGGGGAGGCTCAGCCATTTATTCTGCGGTAAGGGTTATTACACCCTTTTCTCTGAATTTAAAGAAGAAAAAGTTATGATATTTTGAAGTAACCCATACTTATATGGCTCCATGGGAATGTGTTTGAACCATTGGATGCCTGATTTTGACCCTGAGGTAGATATTCTCTCAACAATTATTGTCTGGGTTTGTCTTCCCCACCTTCCTCTTCATTCTTGGGGAGACAATGCCCTTAAGTGTATATGTGACACACTAGATAAATATATTGACAAATCATATCCTAAGATGTCAATGTACACTTGGGAAAGAATATGTTGATTAAGGTTGGTTGTCATTGATGTCAACCCTTGAAGAAAGCCCCGTAGCACAAAGGTTGGGTAATGGACCGAAGATTGTTTGATGTAAAGATGACTCGTTATTTTCTTGTCATGGTTGATAATAAGTAGAAATGGATTAACTCCAAAGTGGCCCCCTTATGGTGAAAACCCTCACGGGAAGATGCTTTGCGGATTGAGTTATCCTAAAAGTATGGTTAGAGAACCCATGTTTATTTGTGGAATAATGAGATGAAGGTCAGTTAATTTGTTAGTGAAACTATTCTATATAGATAGTGATTTTCATGCCATTTTCGGTGGTATGTGGAACTCCACATAACTCCTCATGGTTAGAGAGTTATGGCCATGAGAAGTTGGAGAACCCATGTTTGGGTAATGGACCCAAGTTTGTTTGATGGATAATGGTATGAGTTTTGATATATTTGCAGGTAATACTATTCTATATGGATGGTACATGTCATTCCATTTCTGGTGGTATGTGTAACAAATCCTCACGATTTGAGATGTATGGCCTTATGAAGTTATAGGACCCTTTTATGTCATCTAGAAGCCTCGAAAGGTCAAACTAGTCAAAGTGGTTTAAGACATTTTAGAAGGTAAGTAATAAAGTGAATTGATGAGGGTAATATAATTCAAAGTGAATACAAAATACATTATTCAAATAATAAATTTAATGGAGAAATAAGAAGTGGGTTAACCCTAAAATAAGGAAAGTGGGCAAAGTGACCTGGAAGATGTTTTTAAGGAAGCTACTTGGAGAGTATAAATAAGAGGCAAGGCTCT
>CBVK0101803204.1:0-11413 GCA_900067695.1 Picea abies
TTGAGATCAGACAATGGAGGAGAATTCACCTCAAATGAGTTCAATGAATTCTATGAAATCCATGGAATCAAAATATATTTCTCATCCCCAAGAACTCCTCAACATAATGGTGTAGCTGAAACAAAGAACATGAATTTCCAAGAGTTTGCAAGAACAATGTTGAATGAAGCAAAACTACTAATTTTTTTTTGGAGGGAAGCAGTATGCACAAAAATACATATAATCAACCAAGCTCAGCTAAGAGTCAACCAAAACAAAAATCCATATGAATTATGGTTTGGAATACCAACCTATGTAAAGCACTTCAGGGTATTCGATAGTGAATGTTACATAAAAAGAGAGGATGAAAACCTAGGAAAGTTTGACTCAAGATATGATTAAGGTATATTCCTCGGATATTCACCTAACAAGAAAGATTATAGGTGATATAATCTTACACTACACAAAAAAATTGAAAGTGCTAATGTGAAAATAGATGATCTCAAGTTGAGAAAAATCAAATCTCATGATAATGAATGGAGATGAACCGGTGATGATGAAGAAGATGGTGAATCACAAGATGAAGAAGATATTGAAGAACTACAAGATAATGAACCACAAACTAATGAAGAGAAGGATGAATAAGAAACACCCTTACCAAAAGAACCATGAAAAGGATTCAAAAGAATCACCCTGAAATCCAAATTATAGGAGATAAAAATGCAGGAGTAGAAACAAGAAGGAAACTCACATTTGACTCAGAAAAGGAAATTCTTTCTCTAATAGAACCTAAATCATTTACATAATCCAACAAGAGTGAATACTATATAAAGGAAATGAATGAATAGTTTGACCAAATTTAGAGGAATCATACTTGGGAACTAGTTCCAAGGCCCAAGGACAAGAATGTGGCGGGAACCAAGTGGATATTCAAAAACAAACTCAATGAAAATGGGTATATCATAAAGAAAAAGTCCATATTAGTATGCAAGGGGTATGCCCAAGTGGAAGACATTGAATTTGAAGAGACTTCTTTCCCAGTAGTAATACTAGAGGCCATCCTTGGCATTTGTATGCTTCAAAAACTTCAAAATCTATTAGATGGATGTCAAGTCAGCATTGTTGAATGGAACACTAGAAGAATTCTATATTGAGCAACTAGAAGGATTGATATTAACAAAAAAATAGGACTATGTGTGAAAACTAAAAAAGGACCCATATGGTCTTAAATAAGCACCAAGAGCATGGTTCTTGAGGATTGATTAGTACCTGTAAAAACAAGGATATAAGAGAGGGACCATTGAAAACAAAATATACATCAAAATTGAAGATACAAATATGATTGTTGTGGTGGTATATGTAGATGATATCATATTTGGAAGTAATATTACCATACTAAGCAACAATTTTGCAACTGAAATGCAAGAAGAGTTTGAGATGTCTATGCTAAGAGAACTGACTTTCTTTCTAGGTTTACAAGTCACTCAAACAGATAAATGAATATTCATTTCCCAAACTAAATATATCAAAGAAATTCTAAATAAATTCCAAATGGAATACAATAAACCCATGTGCTCTCCCATGGTCATAGGATGAAAACTAAGCCTAGAGGATGATTCACCAAAAGTAGAACAAACCATGTACAAATCAATGGTTGGTAGCATGTTATATGCAACAACAACAACACCATATATCTTGCAGGTTGTAGTAGTAGGTAGATTTCAATCTACACCTAAAGAAAAAAACATGAAGGTAGTAAAAATAATATTAAGATATCTTAAAGTACCCTGGAGTTTGGTTTATGGTTTCCAAAAATAAAATATTTTACAATGATTGCTTATACTAGTGCAGATTGGGAAGGTAGTGTAGATAGAAAGAAAAGTACTAGTGGAGGAGCATTTTATCTGGGAAAATTCCTGGTACCATGGTTAAGTAAGAAATAAACATCCATATCACTATCCGCAATAGAAGAAAAATACATTGGCGTTGCATCCTACTGCACTCAAGTGATATGGATGAAATAAACCCTAGAATACCTACAAGTTAGATATGATCATCCAATTACTATCAACTGTGATAATATTAGTTCCATAAATATCTACAAGAATCTTGTTATGCATTATAAAACCAAATATATCCCAATTAAATACCATTTTATGAGATATCAGGTTTCTCAAAAGGTAGTCAAAGTAGAGCAGTGAAACTCCATAATAAGGTAAATCGACCATCGGGATGTCGGGAACTTTTGAAAAACACATAGAACATAGAGAAGTGGAACTCCACAGCTGGGACAATTGACCATCAAGATGTTGGGAACTTGTGAAAAACACACAGAACATAGAGAAGTGAAAATCCACAGTAAGTTCAATCGACCATCGGGATGTCATTAACTTGTGAAAAGTTCTTAAGTTTAAACATTACCTCTGTCTCCAACTTATACTTACAATGCCTCTGACTTTGATTTATATAGAATTTGACTTACAGTGCCTCCGAATTCAACTCTTACTTGGATAAATTCGACTTGAATTTCCTTCGACTTTGACTTGGATAAACTTTGACTTACAATGCCTTCAACTCTATCCCCGATAATCTTCTACTTTCGTTTTCCTTCAACTTCGAATTGGATAAACTTTGACTTATAGTGCCTTCGACTCTAGCCCTAATAAACTTCGACTTGCATCGTCTTAGACTTCAACTTGGATAAACTTCGACTTACAGTACCTCCGAATCTAGTCCCTATAAACTTTGACTTGCATTTTATTTGAACTCGACTTGGATGAACTTCGACTTTCATTTTGACTGACTCATTTTTCCATTTCAACTTTTAGGTAGTCGACTCTACATTACTTTCTAACTCAACTTTTTGGCTTGAGTGGTCAATAATTTCTCGACGTATAAACAACTAGAGTATAGGTTTTTGTGCCATATTTTTCTAAACCATAAGTCACAATGGTCTAGTCATATGGAAATTGTCCATTTCAAGTACAGGAAAAGTGCACCAGGAAACTGAGTTCAAAATATAATTTGAGATTAGAGTAAACATGAGATTAAAACAAAAAGAGTTGAATCATGTTTATGTTGATACTTAGAACACATCACCAAAAGACTTCATCCTCCCTTGAATAAAAGACCTGATCAAGATAACTATGAAGTCAAGGAAAATGAAGTTAAAGATGTAATTAACGATCCTTTTCGTAAAGAGATAAACAAAGGATAAAATGTGTTCCTAATTAAAAATGACAACATTATTGTTATTTTCTTAATTAAATGAAAAGGTGTAATGGTTCATTATTAAAAGACACAATGGTTCAATTCCCTACCTTTTGGAATGTTATATAAACATAAAGGTATGGTCAAAGAAAGACGTATTTGTGGTCTACATCAGAAGATCGAAAGCAAGTGAAGATTCCAAGGAAGAAAGACAAAGATACTTATGAAGTGAGGGTGGTAGGGAGGAGCAAGGAAGGATTATTATCCTTTGATAATTAAAGTGTAAAAAAAGGAGTTCGTGCTTCCTAGGGTTGCTACCCTAAAATAGGGAGTTGGTGCTTCATAGGGTTGGTTCCCTAAACAAGGGAGTTGGTGCTTCCTAGGGTTGGTTCACTAAATCAAGGGGTTGGTGCCCTAAACAAGGGGGTTGTGTCTCCTAGAATTGGTGCTCTAAAACAATCTTCATATAAAACTTGTAATTTGTAATTTAAGTTTATATTCAATAATCTTATTTCTAAAGTTTCTTGCTGATTAATAAAGAGAATAAATAAATAATAAAAAATTATGAAAAACTATTAATATTGATTCATGCCCCCCCTCTCAGTATTAAATCATATTCCAATAGAATCCTGAGAATCATGGGGTTGTAGCCTCCTTCTGGTTGGATCCAGAGAATTCAAGGAGTTGTAGCTTCCTTCAGGTTGGATCCTGTAAATAGGGGGTCATGGTATAAAAAAATTGTTACTTATACATTGGGACTTGGCTTCACAAGCAACAAACATGATCATTATGTGTATTTAAAATTATTTGGTGATCATCTTATTTATTTGATATTGTATGTGGATTATATGTGGATGATAGGAAACAACAAGGAGATTATCTAGGATGCAAAAAATCAATTGTCCTCTAAATTTGACATGAATAATCTTGGTGTTAAAAATTTCATTTTGAGCATGGTAATTAAAAGAGATTGGGAAAATAGAAAACTATGGTTAAATTAGAGGAAATATGTCGAGACAATATTGCATAGGTTTAATATGTAGGAATGTAAACTGATCAGGGTTCCTATTCCTATAGGTGTAAATTTTCCTTCAAATCAGTGTCCCAAGACATAGAAAGAGAAAGAGGACATGCCTCGTGTTTCGTATGCTAGTGTGGTTGGTAATTTGATGTATGCAATGGTCTGTACTAGACCAGAAATTACACATGCAATGGGAGTTTTGAGTAGGTATATTTTAAAATCGGGGAAGGATCATTGGACAACAATAAAAAGGGTTTTAAGGTATTTGCATGGCACTACAAGTTATGAATTTTTCTACCAAGGAAGACTAGGATTAGACAGAGTGTTGGACATAAATGGATTTTTTGATGCAGACTGGGATGGAGATGTAGATCGTAGAAGATTTACAAGCGAGTATATGTTTAACCAGTTTGGAGGGGCAATCAATTGGTTGAGAAAAATACAGTTTGCAGTGGCACTCTCAAACACATAAGTTGAATACTGGCAGCCACTCATGCAGGAAATGAAGTAATATGGTTACAAAGATTGTGTTCAGATATTGGGTTGGTACAACAAGCTATAAGGATAGATTGTGATAGTTAGAGTGCAATATTCCTTGCAAAGAACTTGATTTATCATTCAAAGAAGAAACATATTGATGTTAAATATTACTTTGGGAGAGACATGGTTGAATAAAAGAAGGTGGTGTTGATGAAGGTGGGCAGTTTGAAGAATGTTGCAGATTCATTAACAAAATCTGTGAGCATTGAGAAGTTCTCTTGATGTAGAGGATCTATGGGCATTGCTTCCCTTGATTGTTGACTATGTAACCTTATAACCCCTTGTATGCAAAGAAAACAACAAGTGGGAGAATGTTGGGTGTGTTCTATTTTTTGGCTTTTTTGCATCCATTTTTTGGTGGGTTTTCAGCATATGGTTTTTGCCGATGGTTGTCTAATTTCAGTTAAGGAATTAGGGTTGTTGACTAATCCAGGTCAATGGATTAGGGGTTTTGGATGTCGTAGAATCCTATATATGTATTGTATTTTAAACAATGAAGAGATGATGAATAAAATATTAGAGGTGTGACTCTAAATAGGTTTATGGTTTTGCTAGTTTGGGTTTTAAGGGTAAACTATTTGTGTAATGTGTGTGTGTGCCATTGTATATTTTATGTTTTTATTGAGAATCTATTTGTAGTAAGTTATTGTACAAGGTTAAAATCTAAAAAATGGTCATGCACGCTCAAAATTTACCAGAGGAAAAAACTTGAATGCAGAGGAGACTGACATGCAGGAAGAGTAATGCATAGGAGGTTTTACTCACATAGGCAGAAGGACAGACTTGCAGACTGGAAGGAAGACAAAGAAAGGTTTCTGCAGGTGGGAATGAAGCACTCATGAATAAATGAGATAAAAAAACATCTATGGACATCTACCATAGTGAATTTTAGGCCCTAAGAACTAGGTGCTTTGATACCACTATTAAGATGTGCGAATATAGATAAGCATGAGATTGTGTTATTCATTGATATGATACATCTATAAATACATTGATTTGACCTTTCGATTCATCTTCCAATAGGTCTCTTGGACTCTCTATGATCGTTCCTATAACTTGACTATTAACATTCCATCAAGTTAGTAACCCTAACAGACTACATTTCCAATAATAAAGTTTTAGATTGATTGGAAAATTTATATGAAAATTCAACCCTACTTGCAATGGAATCATACTAACAGGAGGATTTCAATGCTTTTAAGGTCAATGATGGAAATCACTCCCAATGCTATGCCACAATGACCAAAGAACTATTCTGAGTCTTTTTTGAAATTTGTTATAGATATTTACAATATTAATGTCATTTAGATTTTCCATAACAAGAAAACTTGTGGTTTTGAGAAAGTTTTTGCTATTGTTTAAGCTTTGAAGCTAAGAAACATGAAGATGAAAGTCATTCAAGGAAGAGAAAGGATGTTTTATTTTCTTGGTGTGCATTTCTATTGGAAACTTCTACTACATATTATTAGAGTATCTAATGCTACAAAACCACATTAATTTCATGAACATTTTTATGGTATATTAATGCAAAAATACAATAGAAATGAAAAAAGTCATGAGAAAAAAAATGCATTTGTATTAGACTTTTGATTACCTTGTTGCCACTGTTTGTGATCTTGTACATATATCTCTTTCACAAAATCAACAAAAGATTCTATGTCAATGCTCTTCATACTTGATTCCAACAAACTCAACAAAGCAATTACCCCCTTTGGAGATCTTCCATACATGATTTGAAATGGATTCTTACATGTACATATTTTCACATAATTGTTATATGCAAATTTTGTTTGTGTCAAGAACAAATCCCATTGTCACGACTTCTTTCTAACTCAACTTCTCAACAAATTACATAAGCTCATATTTACCACTCCAACACATGCTTCAATAAATTTGGAAATTTTCCATTATAAGGACTTCAACAACATTGAGTTTTCTTATAATTTTTTTAAATCTTTAATATATTCCATTAAATTTGGAAAAAATAATCCAATGAACTATTTTCTCAATTAGAACCATTTTTATTACTCTAAGTAAATATTTAATGTTCAAGTATTCAAAAGTAAATAATGTCTTAGTAAGAACTAGATAAGTAGGCCATAAGTCATGATGAGTCTATGAAAATTTATAATCTGCTAAATCTTAATAATGATGATACATTAAGATATAATATATAGGGATAATCCAATGAAGTTGCACACATAATTGTGTGTGATACTGCAAGATGTTTTCTATCTATATTTGAGGTTATCAAAGTAGCAAGAATATTGATATTATCAATATTTTTTTATAGGAAACACAAGTATAGTGATACATTCATATATATTACATAGGGATAATTCAATAAAGTTGCACACATAATTGCATGTGATACTAAAAGAGTTTATAGGGATAATTCAATGAAGTTGCACACATAATTGCATGCGATACTACAAGAGGTTCTCTATTTATATTTGGGGCATGCTTGCAAAAGGTACATTAATCGATGGGATGGAGAGTTATACCACCAATGCTCCTATCTTAATGCCATCCTCGTCACTCTGACAAAATATTTATTAAAGGGTATTACAATTATGATGTGGGAAGAATGTGGGTTTTAATAGCTCCAAACGTTGGGAATACTTATAGACCTTTATGTAAATCAATGTCACACCATGCAAGCTTAAGTATTTGGAAAGGCATTGCCTTGGCCAATTTTTGGAGAACGATATGTGTTGTCCAACTCTAGCTTAATGTTTTTAATATTTTGATATAGAATGTGGAATTCATATATGGGAATGGAGAGGATTTGAAGTGGGTCTACACTAGTCTAAGGTCTACCTAGAGTTTTTGGTATTTCAGAACTGAAATTTGGGCGATGCTTTATACATGGTTTTGATAGTTGTGGTTTTTATTCTGTTTGTGGTACTGTATTTGGTTATGGGTGTGGTTCTATATCCATTTCTAGTTCCATCAATTTGGATGAT
Organism: Picea abies; assembly: GCA_900067695.1. Lineage (NCBI taxonomy): Eukaryota > Viridiplantae > Streptophyta > Pinopsida > Pinales > Pinaceae > Picea > Picea abies. The sequence continues at coordinate 7,717 of CBVK0101803204.1, forward strand.
GGCACTTGATGATCTATGGAGGGGTTAGAAGATGTGAAGCCAGGATACTACACAATCTCATTGCAACATAATGAATTGGAGGGGTAGATGGAATAAGTGGAAGAATGAGTTATCCATTCAAATACAAAAATATAATGGCATGTGGGCCAAGTGTGCAATGGAATATATTGAGCACAACTTAATGATTCTTGAATGAGAAATGGAAGTGGATTCATTCATGACAACCCATCGAAGCAAGAATGAAGAACTCAATGTCCAGGTAACATCTCTATAATAGATGATAGGAATAAATGTCACTCATTTGGGCATTCCTTCTGAAGTCATTTTTTCTCCTCCCCCTATGGATTCTATCATATCTTAGTGGTCACTTATTGGCATTGTACAATAAAAAGGATATGTGAAATCCTCATGTCATAGAATTAGAACATGGCATTGTAGAGGCCCACTTTGTCTCCAACCTTGTGAATGAGTAGTGCATGGATGAATATGAAGTAGAGCCACATACAAAATGATTGACATAGTCCTTCATGGACTCAGTTTATTCACATTTCTGAATGTTTTAAAATGTTTTGTTAAAATATTTTTTCTCATAAAACTTATAAAAACTTATGGGTTGGGAAATCAAATGCTCGACAATTATATGATTAAAAAATTCACACAAAGTGTTGTAAGATGCATTAGTTATCGGTTTATTTTCCAGTAATTTTTTTGTAAAAATGATTAATACTTTGTTATCAGATGATTATCAAATGATGAGAACATGTGATAACCTATTACGATCATTTTTGTAATGGTTTGTGTGATACAGGTAAACTATTGTTTACATAGTTCATTTTTCTTTTTAACAAATCTTTATGATGCGAAATGACATGATTTTTTGATAGATATGTTAGATGGTTCTTATACATGGATATCATAAAGATATATTTCATTTTATTTTTAATATACAAGTGTAACAAATTGTTGTAGTACAAACATATTTAGAATGTACTTCTTTTATTATATTAATAAAAAGATATAAGTTTTTTCCAATAAAAAAAAATATCAGTAAAAAAAGTTCAAATTCATTAATATATGACCCATCTCTAATTAGTCTTGAGTCCACTTGCAACTCATTATCAAGCAATTTTAAGTTTTTTTTCTAAGAAATGCATTTTTATTTACATTTGGAGTTTTATTTAATATCACATATCACATTTATATATTCATATTAATGCATATAATTAAATAAAAGTCATGAAATAACTTTGTGCCTTGGTAATTATATTGTGAAATGACTGCAATCATAAAATAATTGATTTACGAATACAAATTTACAAAAAGTTATGTACTGGAAAATCAAATGTCTTAGTGAAAAAGGGTCAACCCAAAAGCAATAAAGATGTTTTTTTAATAATGATGATTCTCAATTCCTCTATATTGAAAATATCTAAAATCATACACATTGATTCACCAAAATCCGTGTCAAAATTTGTATTGAAAATTGCAATGTACATGAGAACTAATTTATTAATTTTTTTATCTTCATAAACTATAATGTAGTCGATGTTATATTAAACATTTGAATGTAGTCACGTTTTTCTTTGATACAATGAAGTGTCCTAAAAAATGGAAATGTAACTTGCATTAGCCAAGTGTCTTTTATCAATATGTGATTTGATTGATATTCAACAAATTGAGAAGGATTCAATGTATATATTAACAATACATTTGATTTTTCGTATTTATCTCCATATTAGGACTACACATCACTTAAAATTTTCTCATAAAATTGTATGGTACTTCATGCTTTGATTTTTTTTTATCAAATGACATTAGGACCCGTCCCATGTGATTTCAAAGTCCCATATATCAATAGCATATTTTTCAAGTATTAATTTTTTTTAATTGTTAGAAATTTCCGTCACTTGTGGGGCTAGGATTTCAACCATTGGCTAAGAAACCACAACCTAGGGGCATCTAATCCATCAAAATCACCCGGGGATTGCACCCGAACTAGGCCACACCAACCCTTAACATGTCTTGATTTTTGTGTGTCTCCTCTTGACTAAACACATTGTAAGGGTATTGAACTCAGGTTGCCTACAAAATGGAACCCAAACCTTAACTAGATGTGCTAGTAGGAATTGACTTTCCAAGTACTTATTGAATGTACTATTTAGTAACAACATATATTGTCCATATGTTTTTTTTCCAAAGCAAGGAAAAGACTACATTAGTCAGGGCTACTAGCCTCGCTTCTATTGATACAATATCAAGAGCTTGATGAGAAACAAGAACATTGTGTGTAGACAAAACCTAACCACCTAAAATAGCTCACTTATGGTCCATAAGGGGGAATAATTCCACTCTTTCTATATTCCTTTGGGTCTTGGGTCATTAATGTGTTTCCTTACATCTAAGGAAGATAATCTCTTAGCTAATAAAAAATGATTTTATGTTATACTCTAGGACCAAAAGGTAATTTCAACCTAGATAGTATCCACAAGAAAGTCAACATCACTTACTATCATCGTTGAGGCTATAACAGTGTGGTCATGTGATTTCAAGTAGATTTTAGCCTTAGTCCTATACATGAGACCAAATACTACCCCCAGTTGCAGTTTAGCCTCATAGAAATATACTACTTTTATTGAAACATCATAATTTTGTAAGCAATATTTCAATGCTTCTAATGAAAAAGGACTAAAAAAGTAAGACCTGTGACCAAACTCCCAATCAAATTTTATTTCAATATTACAACTTGGTTGTTATGACCCAAAGGGAGAATATATAGGGTTAAATGTATATGATATGACCCCAAGGGGGGGAATATATGGGGATAAATGTACGTGTAATGTGTAAATATATATGTAATAAGGTTATCCTAATAGTAAAGAGTCCTCATGTGCAAGTGTGAAAAGGTATATCATGTATTCATTATTATGGAAAATGTGAATTGTGATGTATACATGTATTCAATTATTTGGAGGAGGTTATACTATTATTTAAGGAGTTATTGTGTAACTTATATATCTTGTAGTTGTGCTCCACTCTCATATTGATGTACATGATGTGTACTTCTGTTCTATTATGATAATTTAATCATTTGGTACATAACATTTGGTATCAAAGCATTGATCCTAGGGTTTTGCTTCGTCAATAAAGTCATCTTGGATTTTTACATATAAATTTGTTTTGGGGGCACTTCAGAAATAAAAACTTGGAGGATGTTTATAATAAATATCAAGGTACCCGTGGTACAAATTTTAGCTTCTAGGTCATTATACTTTCGTAGATACACCTTGTGGAAGATAAGGTTTTTGACTAGTCCTGTAACTAGTTTCAAATAGGTTCCCCGGATGGGGTGCTAGTGGGTTCCTCGTGGCAACGACTGGGAGCAGACACACTCTGATGCGACACGGAGCCACGTGATGGGCTCGTGCCGTAGACTGCTGCCCTCCCGGGAGTTTAATTACATTTAATGTCATGGTAATGGGCATTAACGCCACCTTTTGCACCTTCGCATTTTGTTTTATGGCTTGGCTCGCAGTTCTGATTATCGATCCTTGTGTGCGGTCTGAAGGGCTCCTCCCTTCACGGTGTAGATGGGACCTGGCTTGCACCTACCGGATTGTTGTAGTTTTAGTTACCTCCTTGCACCTTTGGTATATTTGCGCTCAGACCAGTCCACCTGCACTCATGAAGGAACGTATTA
>CBVK0101803242.1:0-18357 GCA_900067695.1 Picea abies
GTGTCTCTCTTGTATTGTGTGTCTTATGTGTTTTGTTTCTTCATTTGTTTTATTTTATTTCTCCGCGGTCCTGTTTTTCTAACAAATCTATCCACCACCACAAAGATTGAATCAACACCTCTTTGTGTTCTTGGCAACCCCAATATGAAATCCATGCTAATCGCATCCCACGGCCTCTCTGGTATGGGCAATGGTTGATAAAACCCTGCATTCTGCTTTCTTCCCTTTGAATGCTGGCAAATTCTGCATCTGTGCACGAATATCTCGACATCTGCTCGCATTCTTGGCCAAAAATATGACTCGTTCAATTTTGTGAACGTCTTGTCATGACCAAAGTGCCCTGCCAATCCTCCACTGTGTTTCTCCTTTAACAGATTCTCCCTCATGGAGCATTTCGGAATACAAAATTAATTGCCTCTGAACAACAATCCTTCCTGAATCATGTATTCTATCCATGGGCTTCTGTCTCTGAGAAATGGATTCTCAACCGCGTCCTATGCCTCCTTAAAATCTGGATCATCTATGTACATGTCTCTGAGATCATCAAAACCCAATGTTTTGACTTTGAATTCCTGCAACAACAAACACTTCCTGCTTAAAGCATCAACAACTTTGTTAGCAGTACCAGAAATATGTTTAATCACAAAAGTGAAATTTTGCATATACTCAACCCATTTGGCATGTTTCTGATTCAACGTTTCCTGTTGAGTCACAAACTACAATGCATGATTATCACTGTATAAAACAAACTCTTTCGGGATCAAGTAATGCCTCCATTTCTTTAGTGCATGTATGATAGCATAAAATTCCTTATCATAAGTGGAATATTTCAACTTCACTTCATTCATCTTCTCACTGAAATACACTATCAGCCTGTCTTCTTGACTCAAGACTGCCCCAATTGCAAATCCACTTGCATCGCATTTCACCTAAAATGTTTTTTGGAAATCCGGCAACACCAAAAATGGTTGTTCCATGATCTTTCGCTTCAATAGATTGAATCTCTTCTCGGCTTCTTCAGTCCAGTGAAAAGACTTGTGTCTTTTATTCATTGTATCCATCATCGCTGTGCTAATTCCACTGAAATTCCTGATGAACTTCTGGTAGAAACTAGCTAACCCGTGAAAACTTCTCACCTCGAATACATTTCTCGATGATGGCCAATTCTTGATTACCTCCACCTTATCTGGATCCATCCTCAACTCATTTGCCGAAATAACAAACCCCAAGTAAATGAGTTCTATCTTCATGAATGAGGATTTCCTCATATTTATCAACAACGTCTCCTGCTGCAATTTCTGCATCACTGTAGCCAAATGCTTCAGATGCTCCGCTGCTGTTTTACTGAAAACTAGTATGTCATCCAAATACACAATGACAAGTTTCCCGATGAACTCCTTCAAGACTTCATTCATCAACCTCATGAAAGTACTCGGTGTATTTGTTAAGCCAAATGGCATAACAAGCCATTCATACAACCCCTCGTTTGTTTTGTATGTTGTCTTCCATTCATCACCCTCTCTCATGCAGATCTGGTGATAACCGCTTTTCAAATCAATCTTTGAAAAATACCTTGATCCACTCAAGCAATCCATCAGATCATCCATCCTCGACAATGGAAATCTATACCTGATGGTTATCTTGTTAATCACCCTCGATTCGGTACACATCCTCCAGCCTCCATCTTTCTTCGGACTGAGTACTGTTGGAATAGCACATGGACTCAAGCTTTCCCTGACTAATCCTTTGTCCAACAAATCCTGGACTTTCCTTTTAACTTCTTCATTCTCTTGCGGCGTCAACCTGTACGCAGCTTTGTTTGGAAAACTGGCTCCTAGTATGAGATCAATGTGATGACTCACACTCCTGATTGGTGGCAACGAATGAGGTAGTTCGTCTACTACAATGTTAGCGAACTCTTCCAGCAGTTTCTGAACCTCTTCTGGTAGATTATCCACTCTTGTGCTATTCAGAACAATCCTCGGCTTTTTGACCACAATGAACTATGGATCCTCCTTCTTCTTAACCTCGGTAAGGAGTTCCTTCCCACTCATGAGAAGTACAATGTTGCTTACTTCCGGCTTCACCTCCTTATCTTTAATTGGAAGCAACATGTGTGTCCTCCCATTCTTCTCTAGGGTGTATGTGTTCATTCGCCCATCATGAATCACATTTCTGTCATATTGCCATGGCCTACCCAGCAATAGATGACAAACATCCATAGGAATGAAATCACCTAATATCTTATCATTATATCCTCCTATCTTAAATTCAACTAAACATTGTTTAGTGACATTTACCCGATGTCCCTTTTGTAGCCACGAAACTTTATATGGACTTGGATGTTCAGTCATCTCCAGCTCTAGATTCTCTACCATCTCGGTTGAAACAAGATTGTCCATGCTACCGCTATCCACAATGATCTTGCATACCCTGTCCTTGGTCTTGTAAGCAGTCCTAAAAAGTCTGGTCCTTTGGACTGAACTTTCCACCTCTTTCTCTGGTGTCAAAAGGAATTTTCGCATCATCAACGATCTTCCACCTTCAGCGTCTTCTGCCTCAACATCCTGCCTCTGTGCCTTGGCGATGTGAGTTTCTCCTATTTCTTTCTTTTTATTTGGACACTCATAAGACTTGTGCCCATTCTTTCCACATGTGAAGCATGTAATTACTCCACCTCTTCCTCTTCCTCTACCTCTAGTATGAGCAAAAGTGTTGTTGTCAGCATAATGTCCTCTTTTCTTAGTATGCTGTCCTCTCTGTTTAGCATATTGCCCTCTCTGTGAAGTTCCACCTCTCTCAGTTCGAGTCTGAAGTTTCTTCCAGTCCTCCTTGGGCTTCTAATATTTATCCCAGGCAACTGATTTGCCTCTGGGATGACTTCTACCTCGGCCTCTTTGACTCTGCTTTCGGCTCAGCTTCTCCTCAGCTTTCGGAGCCATCTGATAAGCATCTTCCACTATTCGGATGGTCACCATACTCATCTCATCCTGAATCTCATATTTGAGGCCATCCATATACCTGGCTACTTTTTCATCATTGCTTTCATGATGACCTGCCCTGATATTCAGCCTGTAGAATTCCTCAGTATATTCCTTCATTGACATCAGCTTCTGTCTCAGGTTCTGCATTCTCCTGAACAGAGAAATTTGGTAATCCCTAGGGATGAATTTTGCTTTCATCTTTGCAATCATCCTATCCCAGCTCTTAATCTTCTGCTTTTCTTGGTAATGCCTATCTGCTTGTAGTTCATCCCACCACAATGCTGCATGTCCTTTTAATCTTGTGACGGCATGCTTGACCTTCTTGTTTTCTTTGACATCTTCATAGTCGAAGTATGTGTCTAGAGCTCTAATCCAGTCTAGAAGTTCTTCTACATCCAGATTTCCCTCATAAACTGGAATGTCCATCTTCGCCTTTGCACCCATCCTTGCAACATCTTTAAGCAAGAATTCATTGGCTGCATCTTCTGCTGTGACTTCTTCTTCTCCATGTCCAACATCATCTTCACTTTCAGACTCACTGATATCTCCTACATCAGCTGTGCGCTTTTGTCTTATCTCCATGTCCACAAGTCTGGAGCGTATGTTATGCAGATCTCTTTCTACTTCTGGATTATGCACCTATCTACCCCTTCCTTTGGACGTCTCCCTTTCCTCCTCAGGATCGGGTGATTGTCTATCTCTTCTTCTCGGCGGCATGGTGAGTCTTCCTTTTCCCTACTACAGAAAGCAAAGAAGCTTTTCTGAGCTCTGATACCACTTGATGTGTATCAAAGTGCTCTTTACCTCTTATGCCTCTCTCGCCTGAAATATATAGACAAGAATCAGGATCTGATACCACTTGGTGCAGGCGTGCTCATGAGCACATTCACTCACATGATCTTCTCTTCTCAAATGGCTCGAAGAACTCTTAAACAACTCTTCTATTTCCTTGTCGGGAAATCTGCACCCACAACAACCTTCATGGGATCCCCTTTTTGAACGGCACTAGGCACGAGATCCTATCTTCCCAAGTGACCACATCACTATGACCAAGGGCCTATCCCAAAGTCACTTGTCAAAATCTCGTGACCTCGCGAGTTCATGTGTCGAAGCTTCTGACTCTTCCTTTCCAATCTTACGATATTCGAACCGACGATACGGTTATGTCTCCTTTCCTTGTCAGTGCCCTCCCCACATGTAACCATAGGCTAGGGCTTAAATATCAGTGCCTCTTGCAACTCGCACCTTCATGAGTTCATGAGTTGAACTCTCATGCCCTCCTATTACGATCTCCCGAGACACGATAGGTCAACACTGGGTTGACTCCTCCCTTGACTCTTTTCGCTATTCACAACCTCGCAAGTTGAAGCATCAAGCCTTCACATTCTTATCCCACGAATCCCCGAGATGCGATAATTCAATGGAGTGTTGACTCCTTTCTCTAGGCAATGCATGTCCACCCGTCAACCATGCGGGTCTCACCTTATGGCTCTGCCACGTGTCCACATGAACCTCAGCTCTTGGCACTTCGTGACTTCTGATGTCGAAAGTGACCCCTCTCAACCTCCGAACCCCCCGAGTGTGCGATAGGCGATGGGGTTTCCGATCCAACGGTCGTCCTATGACCCAGATCCAATGGCTATCCTTCTTCCTCACTCCTCGTGTCTTCGTGACTTGGAGTACCCAATGCTTGGGCTCTCACCCTATGAACTTCTGAGTTCGCGAGATCTCTCGATCTTTGCAACCTGTCCTCCTCAGATGGACGACTCCTGGTCTTCTTGCCACTTTTCCGCTCATGAAGTTGAAGGACTTCCCCTTCTGTCCTCCGATGTCCGAGTCCCCGAGATGGCAAATCTCGCGGCACGCGTCTGCTCTCAAATGAATGGCTCAGATCAAAACCTCGTTAATTCGGGGTTTCGGGTGTCGAGTGACTCTCCTCACGTCCTCGATATCCCCGATGTCCCGAGTGCTGATATCCCGATGCCTTTCAGGACTTTCACTTCTCTGTTCATGAAGAATTAAACTTCACGTCCCTCCGGTCAGATCCAACGACTAACGGATATCTGTGTGAGATCCGACGGCTCACGATTTCCTCTTCTTGCACACTCCTCTACTCCTCCAGGACGTGAAATCTTCAATGGTCCAAAATCTATTGACTGATCCAATGGATAATGTTGCTCCTCCTGAGCTTTTGCACGTTCTCTTCCACCCTTGAAATGATTTTAAAAGACAAAGGCCTCAACCTTTGCTCCCTTTCTCTGCGAGCTCCATGAATTTGAGTCCTCGCCTCCGTGTATGAAAACACTGTCTCTCCTGAGCTTTATAGACTCTGAACTCTTCTAAAGAGTTCTCAAACCTCTACACCTCTTGCAACTATGACTCTGTATGTTAAAAGCACTATTCTTCCTGAGCTTTCTTGTAACTCAGAGCCTTAGAAAAGACTCTTGTGCACACTCATTGCGGAAACCTTCAAACACTTCAAGTGCCTGAATCCTTTCAAACTCTGCGCATGCCTGCGGTAGCAGTCTTTCAATGCTTTACTCAGGTTTGCAATCCTGAGACTTTACTTGGCCCGTGCACTCCTTGCACGGCTTCTATGCCCAATTTCACTTCTGAACGAACGAGAACAAAGGCTACCCTACCTGAACTCTCTGTCAACGCACTCCTTGCAGACGACTTCGACTGCACTCCTTGCAGGAACTCTTGTTCAGATAGAGGAAAAATTGAACCTCATTCCTTCACCCTTTCAGAATTCAACCTCAAAGCATGAAATCATATACACAACATATAAAGCAAATGTATAACAGGAAGTGAACATTCATGAGCATACTGTTCAACATCAATACACAGAGAACAAACACAAAACCATGAATTTGAATCAAACTCTTCTATTAATCCAAATATATGTACATGGGTGTTCTTACAAAGCTCTCTGCATGCTCTTGCTCTTCCTGTTTCAGAATAATGTTACAATGCACAATGAGGGTGTCTATATCCCGTTTCCCTCTTGTGTTCTAAAACTGTCTAATCTAGAATTAAATTCTATCTACCTTCATTAACTACTTTAAATGCCTTCTATCTACTAAGGATGAGAGCGAGTTGCTCAAGGTCCCGTTACAATACACAAGTGTGCCTCGTCTTAATGGCTGCATTTAAGATTGTGCAACAACTTCAAGGAACTTTCAAAATTTGGGTTGGCGCTTTCTAGCTATGCATTGTCTTCTGCGCTGGCTCGCTTGACATGGGAGATGCTCCTGCATCACCAACACACTGTCTGTAGCTGTTCAATGCCTTTCCAGCCCAAGAAATACTGAGTTTTTACTCACTTAACTTGGCTTGTAACAAGATGGTAATTACCCCACTTATCATATGTACAATTATTAATTCTACATAAACAGTGGAAGATATAAATAGAGCCGTTGTTAAACATTTTAAGAGTATTACAACTACAAACTCCATTATTGAACCAATCTCATCTCCAATACACTCAGGATAATGATGATTATGGAACCCATAACAAATTTAACAGTTTACATCATCTATACAATTTTTATAGTGAAAATTACTTAAACGATATTATGAATAACAATTAATTATGACTAGAATTCATAGTATTTTGAACACTAATACTCAACAAAGTTTTTCATACATTCTCAATCAACAATAATTAAGCAAGTACATAATGATCACTTATTTGAAACAACTGAACCATCAACTGCATGCATACATCTGACTTTCCTCTCAACCTTAGACATTGTTCCCCACAAACTGAGAACAAGTCACCCCCAAGCTAGGCTTGAACTCCACTAGGGAAAAGAAAATTTATCCTTGGAGGTCTTTCAACAGTAGCAATATCTCAATACAGGTGCCAAGTTCAAAAACAATCTCACAGACTCTACTTTCCCCACATGCTTTTCCCACCCAGGAAATGTGCCCCCTATGGTTGCCCACTCCCTTCTAGGCTTCAACATCAAATTGAACATGAATAATTAGAGTTCTATTACGACAACTTGGCACCTCTGAGAATCAAATTACCTACAATTCTATCACTTGGAGAGAATGCATACAAGACTGACAACCCGCCTATTTAACTTAACTATTCTCTTTCAATGTTCTTTAACAGAGTCCTATGCTATCTCGAGTACAAGTACAAGTATGGTAGTGGAAACATGAAAGTCCCCATAACAACGACGAGGTGAGGTGGGTGAATAATGATCGAATGGTGGGTCAATGAGATAAAGTCCTCAAAACTTATGTGCATGTTCCCAACTTGACACTTATCAGATTGGAAACTACATGGGCCACACATGGGTTCCCTCACATGGTGATATGTTTCCTCATAGAGATTTAGGATAAAATGCATTATCCTCTATTTAAGACTTTAACTTTAGGAATATTGATAAAATATTCCTTTGTGGCTTAATCCCCCTTAGCTTAGCCCCCTTTTCTAGATTCTTAGCCCCCCCCATTTCCCATTCTAGTGGAGCTTATCCCCCTTACTCTTCTTGTCAGGATGGTCTGCATGAAACCATGTTTTCTTTCATTAATTTCAAGTGAAAATACACAATACAAAATAGGTTCATTGGCCAAAAAAGGTTCCTGGCTCACCAACCTATATGTATACTTGTAATTACATTTCAATTGGGGATTGACTTAGGGGTATTATAGGCTTCCAACTTCACAAGGCCATATCTCCCTAACCGTGAGGAAACACATGGCATACCACATATCACTGGAAACAACGTGACATGTACTATCCATCTATGATAGTATTACCTGCAATTTCACTGTCCTTCATGTCATTATTCATTAATCAACTTCGGGTCCCATAGCCACACCTTCAGGGCTATATGTAGACTACATCAAATGCACCCTACTAACTCACCATCAATCTTGATAATACAAATGTCAATCAAATTTCCAACATCTCTGGACCTCTCCAAAGGTTGACATCAATGACAACCAACTATCCAACACAACTCAGGAAAATCCAAGTACATATTAGAACTAAATTTTCTGAAATGGTATGCATTTAAAAAAATATATTATACAGTTTCATTGTGCTTATGGTTACCTTCTTGTTTAGAAAGTCTCTCGAGATTTTTGTAAGGGCTTGGTCATATGGTGGATTGGAGGGCATGGGAGCATTAGAGCTCGATGCTTGCCATTGTGGAAGAGGACATGTACTTTCTTATGCATAGGATTCATTTGCAACAACTTCTTGTATTCTTCTTGTATTAGCTTGTGTAGAGCATTCATTTGTAGCAACAAATTTTATTCTTCTTGTATTATCTTTTGTAGAGCATTCATTTGCAACAATTGCTTGTATTTTTCTCATATTAACTATATAAGCCTTCTCCCTTTGCAGGATGGAGAAACAACTTCAATGCTCATAGATCTTTCTCCTTTAAGCTTCATTAGCACAAGCACATATTCTTTGCAACTTCAAGGATGCTACTAGTAAGGAAACAAGTCTAGCGAATGTTTTTATGTGAGAAGACCTCCGAGAGAAAAATACAAGGGCACCATTCAAGGGCTATACATGAAAGACACATAACACTGCACTTGCCCTTTGGGGGGACACTATAGAGCTTTGATCTTCCACGTATAGTTAATCATTTTGTAATACCTAGCATAAGAATGACTTTGGGAAAAATTCTAAACATTTAATGTTAGTAACTAATGCTAGACATCACATCTAGCCTTAATCCCTACAACACAAAACTCTCTCAACTATGTGTAATTTATCCTAAGTCTTCCTTGTAATTTATTCTAAGTCTGCCTCGATACATGGACAAATAAGACCTCAAACTAAAATGTTAGGATAAAAAAGGAAATGTGAGTTGGAAAATTGCATGAATCCATTAAAACTTTGATTAAAATGATGTCTTTGCATTAGTTTCAGTGCAAGAATTAATATAACAACACATATCGATTACTAATAGGCCCTAACACGAAGGGAAAGGACTCTTTGATACTTCTATCCAAATGCCACTTGCATACTATACCAATAACTGCTCAATGGATCAGTGGATTCGAAAGGCAGAGCGACGAACTGCTCAACACTCGACAAAAAGTTGCATATCCTTGGTGATTTTCTTATAGAGACTAAATTGCAGCGATGGTGAATCCGCTGGCAGAGACCTACCTCAACGAATCCAACAAGTTAGATGGCTCAAACTTCATTAACTGGAAATTCAAGATGCAGACGCTCATGGAGGGCTATGGTGTCTGGAACATTGCGAATGGAACTGAACTGAAACCTGTTGCGGCTGCAGGTGCAACAGCAGCACAGATCCAAGATTGGGAGAAGCGCGAAAATAAGGCAAAGGTATTGTTGCGCATGTCAGTTAAAGATAGCATAATTCCACATATTAGAGATGCTACAACTTCTATTGAAACATGGACAGCTCTTAAAGCATTGTATGAAACTAGAAACACAAATCGCATTTTGTTCTGAAAACTAAATTGCTAGGCATTAAGATGGATGGAAATGAATCTGTTAGTTCATTTTTGGGTTGCATTAAAGAGGTGAAATACAAGCTAGTAAATATAGGGGAAACTGTTTCCAATACTGATCTAGTGACTATTACCTTAAATGGTATGTTAGAAGACTATCACATCTTCATAACAGGTCTTGCAGCAAAGGAGAAACCTCCTACGTTTGATGAACTGACAGGTATTTTGCTGCAAGAGGAAGAGAGGCGCGGGAATTTGAAGCCTCAGAGTAAATATTTGGCACTGTGGTCAAATAATAGATCTGTGAGAGGAAGATCAGGAGTAAGAGGCAGAGGAGGCAGTTCATGGTAGAGAGGCGGTTCATGGCAGAGAGGCAGTTCATCGCAGAGAAGACAATCTCCAAATCAAGGTATGCAATTTGATAGGAATGAGTCAAAGAGTTGTTTTTATTGTGGTCGACCTGGACATATGGTTAAAGATTGTCATAAGAAGAAAAATGATGATGCTAGGAATAAACCTAGAACACATTCAAGTCATTATGCAGAAAAATCTTCAAATCAAGATCACAGATTATTTATTGCTAGTGATGATATTGATGAACCCCCAAATTTTGACTCACGGGATCTTAGGCTGTTTGTGTCTAACGCTACTTTATCTGCTGAAACGGATGATTCTGATGCCTGGTTTGTGGATTCCAGAGCATCAGTACATATAAATTGTAATAAAAATTGGTATGCTAATTTCAAAGAAACTCAGAATGGTGCCAGCATATATCTTGGAGATAATCGCGCTCATCAGATCAAGGGATATGGAGACATTCCTGTGACATTGCCGAATGGTATTGTTCGTCACATTTGCAATGTGGTGTATATGCCAGGAATAAAGAAAAAATTGATCTCTATGTCCACCATTATAGATCAGAACTTGAAGGTTGAATTCTTCAAGAATTATTGCATAGTGAAGGATTTGCTGGACCACTTCCGAACTGTTGCAACGTGAGTCAGAGTAGGAGGTCTATACAAACTTGATGTTACCAGCAAAGCACATCATGCACTGACTTCTGCCACTATGCCAACAGAGATTCTTTGGCATCAAAGGTATGGACACATCAATCATCCTGATTTATTGTTATTACAGAAAAAGAATATGGTTGAAGGACTTCCCATGTTAAAGAATGAGAAAGTTGTTTGTGATGGATGTGCATTAGGAAAGTTGCACAGAGATGAATTCCCCTCTAATCCTGATAAGAAAAAGAGAGATGTGTTAGATCTTGTGCATACTAATGTTTGTGGGCCTATGCAGACTAGGTCTTTAGGAGGTGCATTTTACTTTCTGTTATTTATTGATGATTGCACGAGATACACATGGGTTTACTTCCTTAGATGAAAAAGTGATGTTTTCGAGTACTTTAAGGAATTCAAAACCATGGTGGAAAAGCAGACATGAAAATCCATCAAAACCCTACGTTCAAATCAAGGGGGAGAGTATAAATCAGGGGACTTCAACAAATATTGCAAAGAGAATGGAATAGTACAACAATTTACAGTACCTCACACTCCACAGCAAAACGGAGTCGCTGAAAGGAAAAACAGAACTCTGGTAGAGTGTGCATGCAATATGATGAAAGGTAAAAATATCTCAAATGCATTTTGGGCTGAAGCCATAAATACTGCAGTTTATTTAAAGAATAGAAGTCCAACAAGGTGTCTTGATAATGTTACTCCTTTCGAAGCCTTGTATGGTTCCAAACCCGCAGTTAATAATTTGAAAGTATTTGGGTGTAAAGATTTTGCACATATTCCAAAGGAGAATAGGAGGAAATTGGATGCTAAAGCCACTAAATGTATTTTCATTGGGTACTATTATGGATTTAAATCATAAACATTGTTTGATCCTGCTACTCACAAAGTATTTGCAAGTAGAGATGTACTTTTCCATGAGAAGGAAGCAGGAAATCATGACGACAACAGTCATGAGGAATGGCAGAGACTTCTTGATGAAGGAGTTAAAGAAGAGCAGCAACAACAGCAACCCACACAACAACAGTCATCCCCACAACGACAACAACAACCATCCCCGCAGTGACAACAACAACCATCCCCGCAACGACATCAACAACAACAACAAGAAGGACTCAGTGATATGGACAATTCCAGCAGTCACAGTTCACCTACAGGTGAAGAAAGATCTTCACAAAGTGGGGAGGAAGATAATCAGTCGAGAAGATCTTTAAGACAGATTCGACTTCCTGAAAGGTATAAAGACTATTCTCTAATGAGTAGCATTTCAAGTGTTATAGAACCCATGAATTTTGATGAAGCTAATGAACATGATGAATGGCGAAATGCAATGGAGGAAGAATATGAATCTATAATGAAAAAAAATACTTGGGAATTGACTGAATTGCCTAAACATAAGAAGCCCATTGGATGCAAATGGATATACAAACCCAAGTTTAAATCAAATGGTAGTATAGATAAGTATAAGGCTAGACTGGTTGCAAAGGGGTATTCACAAACATAAGGTATTGATTATGCTGAAACATTTGCACCAGTAGCTAAATTGAATACTATCAGAATGTTAATCGCTTTAGCTACAAAGTATCATTGGAAGTTGCATCAGTTAGATGTTAAATCTGCATTTTTGAATGGTGAGTTAAAGGAAGAGGTTTACCTTACTCAACCTGAAGGTTTTGTTGAAAAGGGGCAAGAACACTTAGTGTGTAAGTTAAAGAAAGCATTGTATGGACTAAAACAGGCACCTAGGTCATGGTATGAGAAGATAGACTCTTTCTTTCTTCAGTAGGGTTTTATGAGGAGTAAAAGTGATCCAAATCTGTATACCAAATTTGATGAACAGGGGTATATAGTATTGATTTCATTATATGTTGATTTAATAATTACAGGAAATGCAGATAAGTTAATTGATGAAATCAAGGAGCAATTATCAAAGGTATTTGAAATGAAAGATCTTGGTGAGTTACATTACTGCCTAGGTCTTGAAGTTTGGAGAAATGCAGGCCAAACTTTTGTTTGTCAGAGTAAGTATATCAGAGAAATACTTAAGAGATTTAAGATGGATCAGTGTAAGTCGTCTACTATTCCCATGCAACAGAATGTGAAACTGTCTTTTGATGATGGTTCGAAGGAGGTGAATGGAACCGTGTATAGACATATGGTGGGTAGTCTGAATTATCTCACCACAACCAGACCTGATATTTCATACTCTGTCAGTGTGTTAAGTCAGTTCATGGCGAAACCTCATGAAATCCATTGGAATGCAGCAAAGGCAGTACTCAGGTATCTAAAAGGTACACTTGATTATGGTATTAAGTATACTGATGCATCTAATGTTGAGTTAGTAGGTTATTCAGATTTTGATTTGGCTGGCAATATGGATGATCGAAGATCGACCACTGGATATGCGTTCAGCATTGGCTCCGGGGTTGTTTCATGGAGCAGTAAAAAGCAGCCTATTGTATCTTTTTCCTCTACCGAAGTAGAATATAAAGCCTTGTGTGCAACAACTTGTGAAGTTGTTTGGTTAAGAAGACTTCTTCAAGATGTTGGAGAAGAACGAAAGGAACCTACAATGATTAGATGTGACAATCAAAGTTCAATCAATATTGTGAAGAATCCAATCTTTCATGCAAGGACAAAGCATGTTGAAGCTCAGTATCATTTTGTTCGAGAAAAGTTGCAGTCAAATGAAATAACTCTTGTGTATTGTAATACTAGTGAAAATGCTGCTAATATTTTTACTAAGCCTCTTGGAAAGATTAAGTTTGAACTGTTTAGGGAGATGTTAGGTGTAGAAGTCAATCCATTCTCCATTAAGGGGGAGACTTGGAAATAATGGAGAAAGCGCTAGTTGTAAGCGCCAGTTATAAGCATCAGTTAGGAGAGTAAGTAATAAGCGCTAGTTGTAAGCGCTAGTTATAAGCATCAGTTGTGAGAGTCAGTTGTAGGCATGTTAAGAGTCAGTTGTCTAGTTGTCTTTGGTTTGCATGTAGCCGACTCAGGAGAGTCTTTTCCTATAAAAAGATGTAATCCGTCTTCATTAATAAAGAAGAAGTGAGCAGAGCCTCACTGTATTTGTTTGGTTCGTATACTTTATCTAAATGGAGCTCTGTGTCTCGTAAAAGTATGGAGATGGGTCAAGCCTCTAATGATCAGGTCTCTGTAATGATATTGTTTCAGAAGTTCATAACATCGACAGGAATATTAGGAGAGTGCACCCACGGCGGCTGCAAACAAGTATTTGAGGAAGAGGATTCAAATTCCCTGCTACTTGATCATGAGTGGCCTTCTTTGGAGAATCTAGTAAGTGATATCCTGCTAACGGAGTACACTGCCTCTTGATGGAAATTACAGGGACGAGAACTGGCAGAAAAGGGTCGCGAGCTGATTATAGGGCAAACTAGAGAAGTAGAGGCGGTTGAAATTGTGGGGATGTATGCTTCCATTCTGTGGGAGACAGAAGACACCCATGTCGATCAGTAGCTGCATTAAACTTTATATATATATATAGATAGATAGATAGATAGATAGATATATTGGCCATTCCTACTTCGTTTTCCAGTGTTGTAAGCTCTAGTTTCAGTCTAATTTATCAATAAAAAAATGGGCTTTCTTATGAGCAACGGATTTGTCCAAATATGATACATCACTTTTAGGTTGGTTGTTTGAATGCTGAGTTTTTTTTGCAAGTTCAAAGTAGATGATGTATAGGGTTTATAGGTTAAAGTTCTATAAGAAAACTAATAGAAGGTATGTTTAGTAAGCAATGATAGTCCAAAATTGTTATTGAAAGGAATTATGAGTGTTATATTAAAAAATGAAATAGAGTACATATAAATATACTAAGCTTTGTCTTAAGATAAAAATAGGCAAACTATCTTGATCACACAATCTACTTGGTTGAACAAATATTTCAATCTCACACTAATCTAGAAAGCATCTAGTTAGAGAATATCTCAAACCCAACTAATTCCAAGAACTTCCCAAAAATTAAGAAATATACTCTAATTAGAGATAAACTCTACCTAATTATGGAAAATAATCACAATAAACACAAATATGATCTCACCTAAAACAAATGGGAGTTACATATTCCAACAACTATTAGTTTGAGAAATTTTGTATTGTTTTTTTATAAAAAAAATAAAACTTTTGTAATGTATTTTAGCATAAAAAATATTAGGTGAAAAAACTGAAAAAAATGGACTACACATTAACAAGCTATTCATGGCACTCATAAATCACTTACAAGAAGAAAACACACAAAAAAAGAAAATAAATAAAGTTAGTGTTATTTTAGTGGTTGGAATTTATTTTACTCATTTGATGGAATCTAGAGAGGCTAGGATTAAAGGGGAAAGATAGATGCTTACTTGCTTTTGTTTGAGAATGCATGTATTATTGTGGATGATTGAGAATCAATTGTTTTAAAAAACTTGGAAGCTACCTACAAAATTCACAAATTTAGTTGTTACTCTATAAATTGGGTCTTTGTTTGCAAATGGTCCATTTGTGTCTTCCTCTCTTCGAATTCATGCTATAGGGATGTGGACATTAATGAAACACAACTAGATGATTTGGAAGTATGATTTGGGTCACATCTACAAGTCCAATGGTCTTGGGATGTTAAATCCATGTAGTAATAATCTTTGTAGTGGAAAGGGATTAGAGGAACACAATGGAGAGCTATGATGGAGAGGGAAATAGTGAAGGATCTCAGGGTGTGGGTCGGTTTCGACAACGTTTCCTAACATTGATGGGTTAAGAATTTGAAAATTTGAATGTATCATATCATTTCAAGGATGATACCCATGCTAAGATAGATTCTTTAGGGCTTAACATGGGTATCATCTTCTTCATTCTTCACTTTCCACACCATTCTCCTGGTTATGTGGTTTCTAGGGTGAAGCTCTGGGTGAAGTCACCAACACTTTGCTTCACAATCTCCACTCAACCTGTAGTGGTGGAAAAAGTTCACGTGGTTTCTACAAGTATTGTTTTTCATACTCCTCCTCTCCATGTCCCTCTGTGTATGTTGTTAGAATGGAGAAGCCTTCTTTCCATTCAAATTCTGGAAACAATTAGGCCTATAGAACCTGTCTTGCTTCTTCTAGCAGGATGATTCACAATGGCCTTTCTTTCTACAATGTGAGTATATATCTGCATACCAACAAATGTCTATGGTATGACCTCTCTTCTTGTAGCAGTGACACACAATAAATTTCTTGTTTGACTTATACCCCTTGGTCTTCTTCTTCTTCTTTCTCTCGATGATTGGTTTGTTACTTTCTTTGAGTGCATGTGTAGGCCGAGTACGCAAAATCTCCTCATCACTTCTCTCTTTCAATCTAACAAAAGGTTGAGGTGGTGGTGAGCTAACACCTTCACTCACTATTGCTTCTCCTTCTCCCGATGAGCAAGCCAACTTTGACATGTATTTTTCCTTCACATAAATGGTTTTCACGGTGATGTCATTTTCACTTATGTCGTCAAATCATAGGCCTTCATGCTTGGCCTAGGGTGTGACTACAATGGGGGTCAATATGCTTTGTCTCCTCTTGCCTATCCCTTATCCATCATAGCCCATTTTCCTTAGAAGTTTAGAGCCAATACCCGTGGTATGCTTCTCGAATTCACCAAGATACTCTTGAGATATTTCTATGATAGATGATCTTACCAAGGTGTTCTAAGTCATGGTTCTAGCATCTGCAATGGAAGCGAAAGGTTTCCTTGCTTCTCTGTTCTCTTGGACAAATTCTTGAAGCCTTGCCAAGGACTTCTCCTTCTCTGCCAAATCTTGTTGCAGTTGCGTCATCATCTGCCTAAATCTATCCTCTTTCCAGTTGTCCATCTAGATGACCTTCTCACCAAGGTACATAAGTTGCACTCTATGCTTGTCCCAGTATGTTCTAAATAATATGAGGGAGTATTTTCCTTCTTTAAATTTATTCTTGATCAATGGAAGCAATTGGGCATAGGTCTCCAAGTTCTTCTCCATATTTTCCATCCTTTGGTTAAACATATTAACCTGTGTCTTCAAGTTCTCATTCTCTTCTCGAAGCTTTGCATCATTGGCCCTTAAGTCTTCCAACTTATCTTTGATTGCTTTTCCCATGTTGTACTCTACAATATTTTTTTCATAGTTATAGAAGAAATATCTCAATAAAGGTTTCAACTGCTATGATACCATCTAATCCATTATTGAGGGTCTCACATCTTACTCTCGTTGCCAACATAGATACCTATGCATAATTAGTTTTCTTTACTATATCTTAGTACAATTATTAGTGCATCGAATATGAGGTTTTAGGGTTGATTAATTGGCTCATTCTTTCAGTATGCTTGAAGGGTTTGATGTCTATTGGATTTAAATGCTTGATAACATTGTTTATATTGCTAAGGCCAATTAAGGAACAAATCTTTTCCTAGGATGTCCACATCAACATTTGGTGGATCTATCCTTGAGTATTTGTTGAAATTCTCATAGCTAATATTAGTGAAATAATGAAAGTTACCCCTAATAGTTGTCAGTGCAAACATTATCTTCTAGTGTCCATCGACCTTGGTGTCGAGCACACAAATAATGTGTTGAAATCATTTGTTGACTACAAGTATTTGTACAACCACAATCACCAACCTTTTTTTACATCAATGTGTGCTCTCTTACATATGCGACAAGAATCAATACCCTTAATACATAGAAATGCTTACATTATCTTCTGGCACCCATCCACATTGGTGTTGAGTGCATGAAGAAGGTGTTGAAGATGTTTTTTGGTCACAAGTGATATGAAACCATTAAAATTGTTTATGACGAACTTTCCAAGCACCATGCAATTATAGTTCATACACCCATGTATATGACTAGCTACTACAAATACCTACATGCACCCTTTAGGGCCTGCATGTGGGTAGGCTCACTCAATGTTTAATGAAAATTCTAGCAATGTTAAATAGTGCCCTTCCAATATTCTCATGGACGTACATAACAAAGGTTTGACCATGTACAAGCGATGATTAGATCTAGAAAGACGTACAAACTCCAATAATATGCTTATAAATGTTTTAATATGACATAGGAGAGTTTTAGGACTTGGCTGAAGATAGGCAGTGACCAAACGAGTTTTGGTATTCCCTAGACATTACACTATGCATTGGATATGTTCAGAAATTAGGGTTAGGTTTTCTTTTTCTCTCTCCATGTGCTAACCAAATATTATAGAATACATGTTTAACTCCCATCACTAGGGTTTTGGATCAGATATCAAAGTAGCATGGATACTAGCTTTAAGGACAACATGGATTCACAAAACCCAATAGAGAACAAAATGGGTGGACTCTCCTTCGATCGCTAGGGTTTATTTTGGGACATGTGAGCGGTTAGAAAACAAATCAAATTCGTGGGTGTTGTTGTTGATTTCTATAAGAGGTCATGGTTGTCATTGGATAGAAAGATCAAGTAATTGGAGAATCAATTAATAATATCTAGACATGGGGAAACAAAGTAACGTGGTATGTGATTCTCAAGAATGAAGACATCAAGGAAGAATGTGTGGGTATCTCCACTCTATGGTGATCTCTCACACAAGGTTACGATCTTTCAAAACAACTTGTGGTCACATTGATAGTGAGAGGAAAATTCGTGGGGGGTCGTTCTTCTCAAGCCAAGGTTCACACATTGCATTTTAGATAGAAAATAACAACAACATTGGGTCTCTCCTCATGAATATGGTTCACAGGAAAATTCGTGGGGGGTCGTTCTTCTCAATCCAGGGTTCACACATTGCATTTTAGATAGCAAATAACAACAACATTGGGTCTCTCCTCATGAATGTGGTTCACAGGAAAATTCGTGGGGGGTCGTTCTTCTCAAGCCAGGGTTCACACATTGCATT
>CBVK0101805252.1:0-10678 GCA_900067695.1 Picea abies
TCCCATAAAACTAATCTTGTTTTATTGTATGATTCCTTGATCACATACATAGGTTCTTGTTGAGTATATTGTGTTTCTTTCACTTTGGTTGGCTTGTGTTCCCTTGTAGGTTCAATATCTTTGGAGCATTGGAACAGAGCTAGGATGGAAATAGCAAGAGGAAACAACATTTAAAAGGTATGTTGTCTATTTCTTGTTAACTAGTAAACTCAATAATTAGAGCCTAGGGAAAGTCTTTTATTATGTTATGTTTTGTTCTAGTTTCTATTGGGATCTAGGGAGATCTATTTATGTATTCATTTACCGATTATTCCAATAAAAAAAATGTCCATAATGTTGACCCATTTATCACAGTACTATCATGAAGTATTCACTACTACAACCGATTGTACTTCTGCTAACTGACTTCTTTGGATCTATCTATTCAAACTCTGAAAGCTACTCGAAGTATGGTTCTTTGGTATGTTATAGCTATCGCATAGACTCCCCATTTCTAATATTCATGTTACCTGGGAGTCTCTAAGATGGATGACTTAGAATAATTCATTTTTTGATTTGTATTAATCATCATATTCATTGGTATATTCATCATCTCTTCGAGCTATTAATTCTTTTTTTCTGTCTATGGATTCATATGTCACTACAATGCCTGAAAGTACAATATCTTGAACTTGTTCCTTATTTACATGTCCTTCTTTTATTTCAGTTTTTTTCCAAACCTTTTTGTATCTGAAATCTTTCTTTTTCTCTGTAGAATTTTCTTCATCTTATTTTATTTCCAATCTTGCAATCTTTGGGACTTGGTCTTTGTTCACATGTTCTTCGTGTTTTCTTATCCATACTTTCTTACATATGATAGCAGTGTTATCTTTCATGGAAGTATTGATCATGCTTCTACAATCACTAGTTGTGTGTCCATAGTTATGACATTGTAACATTCAATGTTACGTGGGGCCACTTAGGAATTTATTGCTTGAACATTTCTTTTATAATCCTTGTAATCTGCAACCTTATGTCCAAAGTTAGTAAAATAAAAATAATGACCATAAAATAAATTTGCATACCTGGTATTGGGGTCCTATAATCATAGGTAACTTGATTCTTCAGTTGTTTATTTGGTGTTGCCCCCGCGATGAATACATATGGCTTACTGGGCTCAGTTAATTCCATTTCCCCCTCCATCCATTTCGCCCGATTCTTCATCACCCTGTTGCATCCTTCATCCACCTATGCACCCTCACTCCCTTGTCCATTTGTCCCATTGGTTATATCTCGCCCGCCACTAATCCCTACATGAATAAACAAGCTTAGGCTAAAAGAAAAAACAATAGGTTAATAATGTTAGTAATTAAATTTAGTATAGTTAGATTAATAAAACCATGTTAGACTTGTTAATAATTAATTAATAATTAGTAGTTAAGTTATTGTTTTATTAATCAAACATTAAATACAAATTAAGTAAAAACAATCAAACAAATAAAATACATATAAATTTAAAAACAATTAAATAATAAAACAAAATGAATATAAAACAAAGTATAGTAATATATTAATTAAAAATAAAATAAAAACAAATAATAATAATAAAATGTTAAAACAAAATATAAATAAACAAAACACTTAAAATATATAAAAAAAAAAACATAATAAAACAAAACATTTAACAAATAAAAAATTAAAATTAAAATTAAAAAACAAAATACAAACTATCCTAAGTCTCCTGCATACATTTCTCCCATACAACTCGGACCCCCCCCTCGTCACATCACCTCAAGGGGGGTCCGAGAAACTGGTATTGGGAGGGACAAGTGTCACCTCATGGTGAACTTGGACCCCCCCTCCCAATACCACTTACCACCTCGGGGGGTCCGAGCAAACCACTTACCCCTCCAAAATCGCCCTCCCAAAAAATCAAAACCGCTCTTTTTTTCGCCAGTTTGACCAGTCGTCTTCCGAGATGGATTTTGGCCAAATGGAAACGAATTTTCAAAATCCAAGAGAGGTTTTGTTCAACACAGGCTGAAGAACAAAATACTCTCCCATAATTTATACAGGTGTTAGCAGTTGAGAGAATCGAAACCATCTTTAAGCCCTATTTTTCAGGCTTCCGTTTTTTCCTATTTCAGTCATGATTTTGCGGGAGTTGTTTCGACGAGCTGGAGATGAAATTGGAAAAAATGAAAGAGGTTTTTGTCCAGAACATTCTCATCTACAATAACCTCTTTCATTTTATACACAGGTGTCACCGTTGAGGAGAAGAAAATGTCTAATTGTACCCCTATTCTCAGCAGATTTGGCCCAGTTTTTAGTTCAGATCTTTTTGGGATTTATTTGTTATTTTTGGCCAGGATGATCGAATTTGATCTCCTGAGCCTAAGGATTGTATATGTTATTTATATCTATGTTTACAACAGAGTAGGAGAGGGGTTGGACCCGACCGAAAATAAGTGTTCATTATTGTAATCATCTCACAGAGCCATAGTCTATCAAAATAGTATTACAATTACAGGATTCTTGTGTCATTATGATGGTGAAGTTTTTCTCACTGTAATTATGTTTTCTCTATTTTTCATATGTATTTCTTTTTTCTATTGTTTTAAAGAGAGTCAAGCTCAGGAATTTTTTTAAAACACCTTGTTCCCAGTTTAAAGCAATATCAATGTTTTTTGCCTGAAGGTCATTCCCAGGATTCTTAACTACCCTGTTATGATCTTATTCCATCCCTATTTCCTTCTGGACCATTTACCAAACCTTAAAGAATCCAACACAGTGCCTACCTTGCCCTGTAAGCTCCCCTGTAGACCCTGCTTTGATTGGATTAGATCTCTTTGACCCCATTGCCCAATGGACTTTTTCTCCTGCTCCAGCCAAACCATTTAAAAACCAAATATCAATCTATCATAACTAGCCTAAGATCCATACTCAAACAAATCTAAATCTGATAGAGATATCCCTCTCTAAGTCTTGGAGGGCTAGATCCTTGACTTGAAGTGGTTTTTTGGTTACCCCTGCTGATTTCCTCCTCAGCCTGGGAAATTACAGGGTGATAACATACTCAAGTTATGTCATGCATTAAGAGATGCTCATCATGAGTGATGCAAGAGATTTCTTCTTGTTCCTACTAATGCTCCAACTCCTAGTATTGCTTGTGTCGATCCCATCACCACTTCAACTACCAATGTTGGTCATGTTGATCCTCTTGTTGTTCCAATGCCTTAGATTGATCTTGTTCATCTTATTTTTTCTCCTATAAAGGGCATTGGGATTGATGTGTATGTCGATGTTGATGTTGCTTAGAGCAGTAGCGATACAGTTAGCACTAGTTGTGGTGGTAATCAATGTTTAATCGTTATTTATTTTATGGAGTTACAAATTTTGGGGGATTCATTGTTGATTATTCAATGGTTACTAAAGGAAGTATCACTCGTAAATTTCACCTTACAACCACTTTTTGATGATATACAACAAACGATGATAGTTTTCTCACACATTTCTTTGTGTCATATATACAAGGACAAAAATAGGGTAGCTGATGGCTTATCAAAATAGGCATTGGGGCTAGAGTGTGGTACTTGGACCATTTCCATCTTTCAAGATGGGCATACAAATGATTTCTCTCATGCATCTTGGCTATAATTTTTTTCTATAGATAGTGGACAGATTCCAGACTATGATCTTTGCAATAATGTATTATTGACTTTTAAATTCATCACCAATCATATTTCTATGTTGATATAGCTCATGGCTTTGTGATAGTGGACAGTTCTTAGATCCTACTTTTGAATGATGTAATCTATGTTCTTTTAAGTCAAGGAACAATTTTTCCTTTTTGTTTTAGATAAATGGTATGTAAGGCATGTAAGGCATCTATGCAGAGTTGTTTGTTCCATCAAGCTATAGAGCACTTTTTTGAATGCTTGGAGGCATATGGCAATATAATTTTGTTTTTTATAAATAAAAGTACGATTTGTTTTCCTTGGAAAAAAAAAATCCTAGTTGATAAAGGTAACCAACATGGAAATGTCGCTCACAATCATTGGGAAAGTTAATGAAAACTTTGATTTATTTTACACCACATTGTTTCCATATTGTCAAAAAAATGTTATGTAGTAATATTTGTTTCCATTATTTGCAAACACTCATGAAATGTATAACAACAGATAAAGTGATTCATAGAAAGATCTTTTCTAATATCTATGTTGGTAGGTGGTTCCATATGGTAGGCGCCATATCCATTTCACTAATACTACATAAAATAAATAATACATGCAACATACCAACATTAGTATAATTGTCATCACAATCTATCAATTTTGTTGTCAAGTTCAATAAAACATTTATCTATTCTTTAATTTATGAGTAATCCATATCAATGTCATTTTCATGTTAAAAATGATGTAAAAAAACATGATATTGATAAGATAAAAATTACATCATATACATATTCATGGCTATTGAAAAAATATAGAAAGACAAATAGAGAAAGGGATTACAAATGTGGATAAAATGTACACGTCGATTGTTGTTAAAAAAACACGAAGATTTTTTTTCAAGTAACACTATAACCCGTAATAATGTCTGACCAACTCATGTTAGATAATGGTAGAAGATCATGGATTGAATCCATGTTTGGTGTAAGCGAGAATTTTTTTATGTTGATTATAATATTGGTGCATTGATTGTTTATTGGCGTGGGGAGATGATGATATGCAAACATATATACTTAATTTATTGCTAAATGAGTAATTATGATAGTGTTCAAATCATAATGTATGAGTGGAATTTGAGCATAATTGCACATGATTACAAGACTTCCCACAACACGAAATGAAAGATATTTGGAGCATTGCTTGTTTATATTTGTTGTCATATCCTATAAGAGACTCCATTTCGAGTCTCTTCCATTCTCAAAATATGGAAGAGACTCATTAAAAGTACATGTCGACTAGTTTGAATGCATTGCTAGACATGTAGATCACTTACTATGTCCTATGTGAATGAAATGGACACCTAATTTATTCATTTCAATATTCAATGAGTACATTATGTACATGTATAACACATCCTTGTCATGAACAGTATTCATATGCAACCAATATATTTTACGTTTATGAAACACTGCACCCTTAGGAGGTGTAGGCTCTCCATCAAGAGCAATGGTTCGCCTCCAAAATCTATTGATGTCATTATAGATATAATATTTTGAACCATCTTCATTATGTAGATGACGTACAAGTATCCATCCATACTTTTGTTCATCGATGTTCCATGTGAATGAGAAGAAACTAAAATGTCTAGTTTTGACGAAACTTGCATGTGTAAATAACTTTGTGAATGGATTTACAATATAGTAATCCGTATACTCAAGCAATGGAGTATGTATATTTATAATAAAATATGGAACCAACTATACATTCAATTGAATATTTATTGATTGAAAAAAAACATACAAATAAGATTCATGTCCTATATGCTTAATATAATTATATAGGATATGAGAACATACAAACAAGATGCATGTCCTATATGATTAATATAATTATATAGGATATGATTTTCATATGGATTCCATAGTATAACTAAGAATCCAATTTATTGTATGTGATCCTTTTGCTAAGCATCCATAAAAGTTTTTTGTGTGTGTGATTCAATCATAATGTTTATAAATTGATCAAAACCAAATCAAAGTTGAGAAAGTGATTCATAAAAAGAACATTTCCAGTACTTCCATCAGTAAAAACCTCCATATGCTGAAATACATCAATACAATTATTAGTGAAGGTACATCACATTTTAACAATCATAGATGTAAAATAATGTTTATAAATTGATCAAAACTAAATTAAAGTTGAGAAAGTGATTCATAAAAGAACATTTCCAGTACTTCCATCAGTAAAAACCTCCATATGCTAGAATACATCAATACAATTATTAGTGAAGGTACATCACATTTTAACAATCACAGATGTAACTTAAAATAACAATTATATTTATTATGCATAAATGAAGTACAGATGCGAAGATATACATTAGAATAACTTTATTTGGATGGCTACAAAGAGTGAAAAAATAATTACAAAATGATTATGGGTAGAAAGCAAGTGTCCGTCTAAACTTCTTTATTTTTTTTCCTATGGATAACTCCATTTTTTTTGGCTTTATTTTTTCTATCTTATACACTTTTATTAGCATACCCATAAATTCCTTTTTGACCAATGTATATTTGGGCTCATATTTCACCACATTTTTCAACTCATTATAAATTATGACGAAACCTAAAGATCTTTGGCCATATTTACAAAACCTTACATTTATTTATTTATTTATTTTTATTTTTTTTTCATTGATTTTAGTTTTTTTCGCAATCCCTTCTTGAAGTTCAGGTTTTGAAAGGTTTCATCTTCTAGGGTGGAGAATGTTGATTTGAAATTGGCTTCTCAATCGTGGTCCATTGATAAGATGTTTTATGCAAATAATTGGGTGTGTGTTTTATTGATCAAATTATAATATTATAAATGGGAAGATTTTGGAGAAAAAAGAAGATATACTTCATAAGAAGTATAAATATTAATCTGAAATGATAACAAAAATGATGTAATTTAGATGTAAATTTCAAGATGTGTTTCTATGTTTTTTTCCAAGGAAAAAAATATGTCATTTTATCTATATAAAACAAAATTACATTGTCATATGCCTCAAGGCATTCAAAACTAAAGGCTTTGTATCCATATGGGGAAACAACTCTATAAGCATGCATTATATATCAACGAGCTATATAAAAAAAGGTAGTTGTTCCTTGACTTAAAAGGACATTAGTTACAACTTTCAACATCACAATATGAAAACCGTCCACTATCACAAATCGTTGAGTTGTGTATGTAGGTTTTAAACATTTACAGTATAGCAATGCACACAAAGATTCTTTATAAAACAAAAAGAAAACAATAGCAATCACACATAGTACTCATAAATTTACCCTGGAAGCCCTTAACCGAGAAAACCAACAAATGTTGAGAGTCGCACCTCTAAATCTCATTATATTAACTTCACCATTTACAAATATAGTATATATGATTCCACGACATCCAAAAGCTCTAATCCATTGACCTAGATTAGAATATAACCTTAATTCCTTAATCGGAATTAGAAAACCATGGGCTGAAAAACAATGTGCCAAAACCACCCAAAATGGACCAAAAAACCACCCATTTTTTCAAGGGTTGTCGCCCCCCATGTGACCCCCCACTATGCTCAATGGAACATACAACACATACAACTAGTCATGCAAAGAATATAACACATTCCCAATATTCCCCCACTTGTTGTTTTCTTTACATACAAGGGGGCCGCGAATTACATTGGGAATATTTCAGGGCATTAATCCCCATTGCTTCTCTATGCCAAGAGAACTTCCTGGTGCTTATAGAGTTTGTTAATGAATCTACAATATTCTTCAAAGTGTCCACCTGCACTAGTAACATCTTCTTCTCTTCAACCATGTCTCTCACAAAGTGATAGTGAACATTAATGTGCTTTGTCTTCGAATGATAAATTGGGTTCTTTGCCAAAAACATTGTACTTTGACTGTCACAATCTAACCTTACAACTTGTTGTATAAACCCAATATCTAAACACAACATTTGTAACCATGCAAATTACTTGCATGAGTAGCTACCATGTGTTCAACTTTTGTAGTTGAAAGTGCCACCACAAATTGTCCCTTGCTCCTCTAAATACGTTAAACACATAACCACACTTGTGGATCTTTTTCAATCCGGATATCCAACCTAGTCTACGTCAACAAATCGATATATGTCCAATACTTTGTCTGCACCATGTCTTCCTTGGTTGAAAATTCCATAATTTGTAGTGCCACGCAAATACCTGAAAACCCTCTATACACCTGTCAAATGTTCCTTCCCTGGTTTTGACATATACTTGCTAAAAAATCACACCGAATGTGCAATGACCAATTTAATACAAACCATTGAATACATCAAACTACCAACAACACCAACATAAGGAACATGAGACATGTCCTACTCCTCTTCCTCTTCTAATGTCTTGGGCATTGATCTAAAGATGACTTTACACCTATAGAAGTAGGGACCTTGACCAATTTACATTCATGCATATTAAACCTCTGTAATATTGTCTCAACATATTTCCTCTTATTCAACTGCGGTCTCTTGTTTGCTCGATTTCTTTTAATTTCCAATACCCAAAATAAAATTTGTAGCACCAAATATTGCATATCAAATTTAGAGGACAATTGAGTATTTACATCCTTGATAATTTCCTTGTTGTTTACAATCATCAACATACATAACGATATAAATAAAATGATCACCAACTAATTTAAAATATACAAAATGATCAACTTTGCTCCTTGTGAAACCAAGTCCCAAAATATAAGTATGAAACTTTTGATACCACATCCTTATAGATTGCTTTAACCCATACAAGGACCTTTTTAGTTTGGAAAATAGTTCTTTCTTATCATTCACTGTAAAACCTTATGATTGTTTCATGTAGATTTTTTCTTCAATATATCCATGTAAGAATGTTGTCTTTACGTCCATTTGTTCAACTTCAAGATCAAAACCGACAACAACAGATAAAATAAATCAATAGAAATCAATTTAGCAATAAGAGAAAAAAATGCCAGCAAAGTCTATTCCCTCTATCTGGGAATATCCCTTTGCTACCAAATGATCTTTATACTTCTCCACTTTACCTTTTGGATTTAACTTCTTCTTAAACACACATTTGCTACCAACAAGCTTTCTTCCAGCCGGTAACTCAACTAGATCCCAGGCCTCATTCTTACCCAAAATCGTCATTTTTCAACCATGGCCTTCTTCCATATTTTATCATCCTCTGAATCCATAGCCTCTCTAACAGTCCTGGGATCATTATCAGTAATAGATAAAGCAAGACTAGAGCGAAAATAAGGTGGAGTTTACTTTTCTGGTTGCATTCTTTCCTGAACCAATATCCTCAATACCAGAGTACGAGGTTCTCCTTCTCACAAGTCAGATTCTTCATCCTTCAATTCAAATTCTATTGTCTTTGATTCATGTTCCTTTGTTAGGACTTCATGTCTATGAACATTTTTAACCTCTGTAAATTCAACATCTCAATTGTAAACAATCTTCTTAATTTATGGGTTCCAAATTGTATAGCCTTTTATACCATATTTATAACAAATAAAGATACACTTTTGAGTTTTATTGTCCAACTTACTCTTATTTTCCTTTGGAACATGTACATGTGCATCACAACCAAACATTTTGAGATGTTCAAGAGAGGGTTTCTCACTAGTCCATGCCTTGTGTAGATTTTTTTCTACCAACACTAATGAGGGTGATCTATTTACTAAATAACATGCAATACCCACTGCCTATGCCCAAAATTTTTGCCATGACTCAGCATTATTGAGCATGCTCCTTGATTTTTCCATCAATGTCTTGTTCATATTTTCCACAAATCCATTATATTGAGGTGTGTATGGACTAGTCTTATGCCTTTATATACCACACTTCTTAAATAATTCCTCAAATTCATTCCTGTAAAACTCCCCACCATTATTTTCTTCTCTGTTTGATTCTTCATAAGAGCCTTAAACACTTTAACTTTACTAGAGACCTCATATTTCTTTAGAGGCAAGTAAATCCATGTATTCCTTGAGAAATCATCAATGAATGAAACATAGTACATAGATTTAACTAGTGATGGAACAAGCAGAGGTCCAAACACATCACTGTGTACTAACTCTAAGATTCCCATTGTTATTGTGCCACCAGATGAGAATCTTACCCAATTATGTTTACCATATATGAAATGTTCATGGAAATCAAAATCCAATGTGCAATAATATATACCTTCAACCTTACATTTACGGTGTAGTGCTCGAAGGCCCTTCTCTCCAACATGCCCTAGTGTTTGATGTCACATCATTGTATTTTCTCCACAAACCATAGAAGTTTGGTATTCTTCATTTCCACCCTCAGGAACAATAGAACTATTACACCCATTATTGATAGTGCTTCCCAATAGTTTGTACAAAGTTCCATCCCTAACTCCCCTCTCCAACATGCCCTAGTGTTTGATGTCACATCATTGTATTTTCTCCACAAACCATAGAAGTTTGGTATTCTTCATTTCCACCCTCAGGAACAATAGAACTATTACACCCATTATTGATAGTGCTTCCCAATAGTTTGTACAAAGTTCCATCCCTAACTCCCCTCATCGACATCATTGCTCCCCGAACCATTTTGCAAGTTTCCTTTTCAAACACGGTATGTACACTTGCATCACTTATCTTACTTATTCATATCAAATTTGTAGCCATCTCTAGATTGTGCAAGACCTCTGGGAGTGTTCTAATCCTTCCATCCTTGAGATTCAACTTGACTTTTCCTCATCATATGATTCTAGTTGTTGATTCATCCCCTAGAAAAACATCACCTCCATTGTACATTTCATACTTACAAAACTACTCCCTATGGGGAGTCACATGAAAAGAAGTACCTAAATCGATCAACCATACATCATGATCTGCATGTGTTCTTGAAGATGTCAAGTACACATCCCCTCCTTCCTCTAAGGAGGTCTTCCCATCTATGGAAGGAACATCATCAGATCCATTCCCTCTCTCAACACTTTTAGATCT
>CBVK0101805252.1:10688-21352 GCA_900067695.1 Picea abies
GAACATCATCAGATCCATTCCCTCTCTCAACACTTTTAGATCTACAATCCCTTTTCTAACGCCTAATTTTACCGCATTTCCAACATTTCCTTAAGGATTTTACTAGAGATTTAGATCTCTCACTCGAGGGTTTATTTTTGTTTCTATATAGGGAATGTCCTCTTATAGATAATGCATATGTGCTCTGACTATCCATGGTTTTCCTCCTCATTTCTTTCGATATCAAGGATGAAACCATGTTATTAAATTTTAACATGGTTCCATTACTCCCAATAACTAAAACCAAACTATCTGATGATTCTGGTAAAGAACACATAAAACTAATGCACTTATCTTTATAAGAAATGTTAATGTAGACAAACAATAACTAACTTACCACTGTATCGAAGACATTTGGATGTTCTCTCATCGGGTCACCATCATTCATCCTCAAGAGGTACAACTTTTTCTGAAGGAAAAGTTTGTTTACTAGGGACTTACACTAATACAAAGCTCCTAACTCATCCCATAACGCCTTGGTTGTAGCATCTTTGTCTGCCAAAATTCCCTTCATATTAAGCTTCCAAAGCTCAAATATTTCCCCATTAAATTTCTCAATCTTGGTTTTAGAACTACTCGCCATTCTGTTTCACCATAAGAATAACCACCATAGAGCTATACATTTAAAACCTTTTACATTAATGCAACACACACTCATATTATTAAGACATAAAAGAAAAACAAATGCAAACACACATATACACAAAGATTTACCCTAGAAACCCAACCGAGAAAACCAACAACTCATTTTAAAGTCACACCTCTAATTCTATTCATCTTCTTAACTGTTTAAAATACTATATATATAGGATCCCACGACTTCCAAAAAAACCCTAATCTATCAACACTGGATTGGAATTCAAATTTAGTTCCTTAACCGGAATTGCAATGCCATGGACCACAAAATTGTGTGTCATGAAAGTGCCAAAGGCGAAAACCATACTGACAATAACCACTCAATAAAAACCTATTGATAAAAAACTATCAATGATACAACCCCCATGCAACCCTCTTGTTACCCCCCTCTCGTTGAACCATGTGAAAAGAATATAGCACATACCCAACAAGAGCTCCCATTGAAACCAAATTTATCACAAATCCAAGATAATCAAACCCTTAACAACAAAGGCATCCCCTTAAACACAATAAATGCTTGGATACCAAATGTAGGTTTTAAACATTTATAGTATAACAATGCACACATAGATTCTTTATAAAATAGAAATAAAACAATAACAATCACAAATAGTACTAAAAAATTTACCCTGGAAACCCTCTCTCCCTTTTTTATACATCATGATGGTAGGGGCCCTCGGTAGAAGTCTCAAATAGACCATGGAATTGTAATGTCCCTAGATCACTCACTGAGGTATGCTACCATAAAAAAAATGATTTGATACCAAATTGTAATATACCCAACCCCCTCGCTAGCCATGTTACTACCAAATCGATTAACATAATGATTTAAATGCGGAAAATACATGCATGTTATTATAATGAATAATTAAAAAACATGAATGCATCCATTTAAACATGGACATCAACCATTAAATGCACACATCAACATTTATACATACAAATTACCAAGTAAATGCAACATGTATCCACAACATTAAACAGTAAATAACACAATGATCAAAACACTTATCATTCAAAACATTTTACACAACCGATTGTACACAAGGGACGTTTCTCCTAATCATAGGCTCAATTGCACCAATTCTCTCTACAACAAGCCACCCCTGAGATGGGGATATGAGTCCACAGGGGCAGATAGGCTCTTATGTGCGTCTACAGTCCAATGCAACGACTTAAATACCCACTAAACGTAGTGATGTGACTCCTACAACAATTCCAACCACCCATCTCTCTTCCCCATCAATTTTCACAACCCAAGGGATGAGATTTCATTCTTGCCACCACAATCCCTCAGACAATCTCCATCCCCTCCAAGGCTCCAACACAAACTAACCATGAATCTCTCTATTGGGTGCTCTATGAAATCCAGATGCAACACGAGTGCTCTTAAAGAATTTGCAAATGATTTTGGGTAATTTCCTCAACTGGAATAACTCACGGGCATGTTAGCCTCATTCATAACACAATTTCCGTCTTTTAGCAAGATGTCTTCCATACACACTATCGTTGGCCACTCTTTTACAACACTCTGCTATGTTTTTCCTCCCTTCTTGCTAATTGTTAAAACTACTCTCCTTCAGTTCAGAAATCCTATTCTCCCACGCTTGATTGACTCTTAGTCTCCCCCCCCCCGCAAAGGATGATTACACTCAACCCATGTTATCATAACTGAGTGGGATGACTTCCTCACCTAACCTCTTTATCATAACTGAGTGGGATGACTTCCTCACCTAACCTCTTACATGAATTTGATGATTGGATATTGAATAAGTCAAAGTGATAATTGGCTAAATGACAAGTTGATTTATGAAGGTGGCTTAAGACTAAAGGCATATGGAAAATCCTCAAAACCCCCATTAAGCCCCCTCTCATGTGGAATCATAGCCCCCCATTACTCTAGTCCTTACCCATCTATAGCTGGTGGTGTATTTTATTTTATTATTTTTCCATGTACAATGTTTACATATTACATCGCTTGGCCCACAACCATCCATAATATTTACAAATATGCAATTCTACATTGGGGGTCAAAACTAGGGTGTTACAATCACCCCCTATAATTTGCACTGCCCTTAGTGCACATCACCATTCAGGTGTACATGTACATACATACAAAATATTACGTTATAATACTTGATACTTTCACAATTTAATGACTTTTGTAGCAATTCCAACCAACAATCTCTCGTTCCCCTCAACCTGCACAACCCAAGGAAGTGACCAACAATCTCTCGTTCCCCTCAACCTGCACAACCCAAGGAAGTGTACCACCTTGTTTGTATTGCAGTCCCTCAGGTTATCCCACTTCCCTTATAGGGCTCCAACACATACCATATAGGAAATCTCAGAGTTGTGGCTATGGGAACTCCAGTTGTACCAAAATGGAGTCTTTATACACATGTGTACAAATGTACATTCAAATTCCCTCAAAATATTCAAAAAGTTGAGGCACTCTTCCCATATGGCCTCTTCATGCTCCCACGTGGCATGTTAAGGACCGTAGAAGATTCATTGGACCTTTACCATGACAATGTATTGGTTCATGAGCACTTTGACGTTCCATTATAGGATGCACTTTGGCTCCACCCTAAAGGCCAGTTCATGCTCCACCTGCATCATAGTCAAATCAATCATGTGGTTAGGATCAGACACATACTTCTTTAATAAAGACACATGAAATACATTATGAACTATCATGGATGCATGCAATCAAAGCATGTATGCAACTGGGCCTATCCTCTCTAAGATTTCAAACGACCCACAATATCTCGCTACCAATTTTGGGCAACTTCCCAATTTCAGTGAGCTCATGTTTGCCTTTACTTTCAGAAACATATGTTCACCCACTCTAAATTCTTTGTGTACCCTGCCTTTGTCAACATAACTTTTTTGCTTGTTCTGCATGGTCTTTAAATTCTACTTTATCTTTACCATCTTCTCTTCAATTTCTCTTAGCAATTCTGACCCAATAATGGCTATAGTTGTTGGGTTATCTCAACTCATTGGTGTGTTGCATTTTCTATCATACCGGGCTTCAAATGGGCTCAACTTCAATGATGTTTGATACCCATTGTTGTAAGCAAACTCAACCAAATGAAGATAATCTTCCCACATGGAAAGTTGATCCATTACATACATTCTTAGCATATCTTCATTTATCTAGTTGATCCTCTATGTCTGCCCATCTGATTTTGGATGATATGTTGTGCTGAAATTCAAATTTGTCTCGAATTCTTTAAACAACCCTTTCCAAAAATTGGAAGTGAACTTGGTATTTATGTCAAATATGATTGCCTTGGGCACACTGTGTAGCTTAGAAATTTCTTTCATATAAATTTAGGTAATGTTGATTGCCTTATGTGTCATCTTGAATGGAATAAAATGCTCAACCTTTCTAGCTTTTCCACCACTATCATGATTGAATCATGTTGTCTTGTTGTTTTGGGCAACTTGGTAATGAAATCTATGGTAACAATCAATGATATCAATCTCCCATTTTCACTTTGGAATGGGAAATGGTTGTAGTAATCTTGTTGGATGTCTATGCTCAGCCTTTACCTTTTGACATTCCATACATATAACAATAAAATCAGCTACATCTCTCTTCAGTCTAGGCCAATAATATTGGTCTCTTACAGTCGCACTTGTTTTTTGGTACCTCCAGTGTATGGCACATTGTACATCTCTTTTAAAACCAAATTCCTCAACTCTTGAGAATTAAGAACATAAAATTTGTTCCTATACAAAAGCCTCTGATCCTCTTCCATCCTATAATCCTTAAATTTATGTTGTACATTACTTTGATGTAAGCTTTCTTTAACTTGTACATAATGTTGATCTATTGTCACAGCTTCTAAAATTCTTCTTTTTAAATTTGAATTGTACATGTTTATGGTTGTATCATGCATTTCATGCACCCTTTTGTAGAGTGCATCATTCACTTTATTCGCTTTGCCTTTAATGTGCTTGATGTCAATGTCATATTCGCTGAGAAATTCCATCCATCTAGTTTGTCTGGCATTCATTGTTGGTTGTCCAAAAAAATATTTCAACCCAATATGGTTTATTCTCAACACAAATTTTATCCATGAGATAATGCCTCCACATTTCCAGTGCATGAACAATTGTTGCCAATTCCAAATCATGTGTGGCATAGTTCCTCTTATGCTCCTTCAACTTTCTTTACTCATATCAAATTACATGCCCATTTTGGGTGAGGACTCCACCAAGCCCTTATTTACATGCATATGTGCACACAACAAAATCCTCACATTGATCTACAATCTTTAAGATAGGTGCACCGGTTAATAAATCTTTCAAGTGTTGGAAGCTCTCTTCATGCTTGGTAGTCCATTCAAATTTTATGCCTTTCTTTTGCAAAGAAGTGATAGGGTGTGCAATCTTGGAGAAACTTGCAATGAATCTCCTATAGTAGCCAGTGAGACCCATGAATGATTTAAACTCTAAAATATTCTTTGGTCCTAACCAACTTTTAATTGCTTCAATATTTTTTGGATCCATTGCTATTTCATTTTCTGAGACAATGTGGTCCAAATATTGTATCTACTTCCAATAAAAAGTGCACTTGCCCAGCTTGGCATACAATTATTTCTCTCTCAAGAAGACGATAACAAATTTGTTCAGGTCATATCTAAACACTCCATTTGTTAAACATGTAAAAATACCTGGTGCATTTGTCAACCCAAATGGCACCATCATGAACTCATAATGACCATACCTTGCCTGAAAGGTTGTCTTACCAGTATCTTCTTCAATTCTCATTTGATGATATCCTGATCTCAAGTCAATATTTGAAAATATCCTTGCTCCCTTCAACTAATAAAAAAGATCATCAATCCTCGACAAAGGGTACTTATTCTTCACTGTAACCATATTTAGTAGTTTGAAGTCAATACACAACCTCAGAGTTCCATCCTTTTTCTTCACAAAAAGAACGAAGGTACCCTAAGGAGAAACACTTGGGCGTATGTACTCCTTCTTCAACAACTCTTCTAACTGCATCTACAACTCTTTCAATTATGATGTGTTAATTATGTGAGGAGTTTTGGACATTGGGGTAGCTCCATGCATCCAGTCAATAGTGAAATCAATGTTTCTCTTTGGTGGCAACCTCGACAATTCCTCAAACACATCTTTATATTCCTTTAATACTAGATATTCTTCAAGATTTGGCACTTCATCCTTGGTTGTCTC
The DNA here is from genome assembly GCA_900067695.1 of Picea abies. Taxonomy (NCBI): domain Eukaryota; kingdom Viridiplantae; phylum Streptophyta; class Pinopsida; order Pinales; family Pinaceae; genus Picea; species Picea abies. The sequence goes on from CBVK0101805252.1 coordinate 16,581, forward strand.
TTCTATATGAGATGCATATATTTGACACCCTTTTCTAAATCGTATTTTTAGGTACAAAGAATATATCTCTCCGATGGATATAGGCCTTGGAATACTTTAAACTATCGTTGAATTTCCTTCCTCGCCTAGACATGTGAAAGACTTGTTGGAGCAATCTAGGATAGCATGATGTTTTTTCAACCAATCCATACCAATCATGCAGTCATATGACCCAAGTGGTATGATGTTCAAATCCACCTTAGTGTTGATTCCATTCATGTTCATTGCACAATCTTTAACAAGTTCATTGAGTATTCTCTTGGTTCTAGTGGCTAGCTGAACCAACCAAGATATTCCATGCTTACATCTCTTCAATTTAAATTTTTCAACCATATTAGGATCTATATAACTAAGACTAGCTCCAAAATCAATCAATATATATATATGTGTGTGTGTTGATTATTAATCTTACCTTCCACCTCAATCATGTGGGATTGATAATTTGATTGTCTATTGTCCAAGGCTGCATAAATCCACTGCAGGCTCCTGCCCATGTCTTCCATTGTATCAACTTCTTGAAGGCTATGCACAATCCTCATCCTATATTTTTTATGAGGACAATATTTAGACGTATGGTCCCCTTTGCATCCCCAACACTTTATAGGTTGTTGCTTCAGCGTTTTCCTCAAGGAATCTATCATATTGGGATCATTTTTTGCTTACTGCCCTTGCATATATGATTGTGAACTATTCCTGAAGAAAGGTGGCTTGAATCCTTTCTTCCTCTGATCCATATTTCCTTTATTTTTGTCAATCCAAGCTCTTTGAAAAGATGGACTTACCTTATTATGCTCATACAAATACCTAGCATTCACCATGGATTCTTCCAAAATTCTAGGTTGATCGAATTGGATTTAATCTTTGTAGAACAATGGAAACCCACTCAAGAACCTTTGAATCTCAACCTTCTCATTCTTGATGAAATCCACATACCTTAGGAGCTCAAAGAATTTCTTCTCATACTCCTCCATGGTCATGTTCCCAAACTTAACCTCAAAGAACTCTTGCATCTTCTTGTCATAATAATGTTTCGACAGATACTGCTTCTAAAAATACACTGTAAAATACTTCCAAGAGATTTTAATTTCACCAATATGCTTGACTTGCTTTAGTTGGACTTACTACACATAAGCTTTCCCCTCAAGATGATATATGGTAACCTTTGATTCTATATTTGATGAGTAAGTGTGCAACTGAAAATATTTTCTCATGCCCAATAATGAGGCTTCAACTTCTTCTCCCTTCCTATGTTGTCCATGAAATGTTGGTGGCATAAGCTTCCCAAGCTCTCCTTCAAAAATATCTAACTCGAGCCTTCTCTTTTGTTGTCTGATAGGGGATCTACTTGGGCTACTCTTTGATTGAGAAAATATAGATGCTCTTCTAGATGAATGTATAGGTGAATGGTGATGCCTACTAACACTTCGTGAGTGCCTTGGCTCTCTATAGTAATCCCTCCTATCATGAGATATGTGATCTTCCACATGCCCTACACTAGTTGCATGTCTTATGCTAGACTCCTTGTTGATTTTCCTTTGTAGGTTATTAAGACTCTGTAGCAGCTAAGAATTAATTTAGTTATGCTCCTCTTAAGCTCTTGTCAACATTTCCTTTTCTGTTCTATAGAGTTTCACTTCCCTCTACAAGATCTTCATCAAGTCTACATGCTCCACTCCGCTTTTGCATCCATTGGACTTTGTTTTCACATTTCAAGGCTTATATTTAATCCTCTAATTTCATATCAATGGTTGTAAGAACCTTGTGCATCATCCATATCTTTATTCCTTGTATCTAAACCTGATACGTTATGTTTGTACCTCTAATTCTCATAAATGTGCATGCAACAATTACAGTTAGAGTTATGCACATTGTAAAATATTTATTAATTAGGCTACATGTCATTCTTCATCTCAATTTATGAAGAATACAAATGCACTAGTCTAAATTCAAATTCTTTAAACACATTCTCCTCTAAATCAACTTTCAAACGACTATACTCATGCCTCATTTTGAGTTATGAGCTAAAATTTATAGCTTTATGAACTTTTTCATTTATACTCAATTGTGACTTGTTCTTACTGATGCAATTTATCTAAGAGATCATTTTCTATCACCTCCAGTAGAGAATCTGTCAAGAATCGAAACAACTTCTGTATCAAGCGCATATTGAATTTATGGTTGGGAATACACAACAACTTTCAGATTCAGAATCAGATGCTCCAACCAAATTCTATACAAATCTGGAAGTGATGACTTTGCAGTTTTACATTTTCTCTAGACTTAGAATTTTTAGCCAAAATTGGTTATCTCGGAAACAGAGCAGAACTAGGAAAAACTCCCTCGAGACAAAGTTATTTATATAGTCGAGGATGTAAATGTTGAATAATTTTTATTTTTTTTCCGGATTTGTGATCTGGGGTCCCTTTTCACCCTCTGAAGATTTCAAAATTCCCTAAAAAGTGTATAGGAATAGCGGATTTTTCCTTGTTTTCGCATTCCCACTCAAAAACCTTTTGAATTTGGCCAAAATCCTAACTGGGTATCTTCATGCTTGCCTTTTGGACTCCTTATAAAAATTTCACCTTTATATGGGTCTCGATTACTAAGCAAGACCCAGATATTTGAGAAATAATAATTGGTGTTTTCTGGAGAATTGGCCCATGGCCCTCACTAACACTTTTGTATCCCTTGTCATTGCGGATACACCCCTTAAATTTTGTCTAATTCCAAGTTCTTCTCCTCATGTTATGGCCACAACAAGTTTTTAGCTCCATCTTTTTTTTAATAAAAACTATATCTTTGTTGAGGTGGAAATTTAGCTAGCACAGCATGGCACATGGGTGTTTATGTCCACTTTCCATCCCTTGACTCAACCATGTCACCATCGTCCTTTCCATCATCCTTTCCGTCATCCTTTCCCTTCATCAATGATCCAAATATTTCTCCTATAGGAGGTCAACGAAATCCTTTCTATTGACGATCTTGGAAAAAATCCACTTTTTTGGTGACCTTTGAAAAACTCCATCGACAATCAATGATTTATGAAAGACTCTATTGGCGATCAACAATCGCAAAAATGATCTATCGATGATTGATGATTTTATCTTAACTACGTTTTGTTCCCACTTCGCCAAACTTCATCAAACTTGTGTTCCCACGTTGGATCTAGACCATTGATCTCAAGATCAATGCGATCTCGACCATTGATACACCATAATTCACCAAATTTGCAGATAAATATTGATTGTTGATCAACAAATCAAATACGATATGGGTTGTCAATTCCCCAAACTTCACCAAAATTCGTTGAACTCTAAAAATCTACATCGACAATTATGGATTTTCTTCATCAGTGAACTGTGAAAATGTCCCTACTTTGCATAATTTCACCGAATTACATAAATCCTAAAAGATTGGTGATTTTCTTCATCGACAAACTATGAAAATGTCCCTACTAAAAAATCCTCTTCTCCCATGCTTGCTTGACTCTTACTCAGCCCCCGCTAAGGATGATTACAATCAACCCATGTTTTCATAACTGAGTGGGTTGACTTCCTCACCCAACCTCTTACATGAAATCGATGATTGAGTGCTAAATAAATCAAAGGGATAAGTGGCTAAATGACAAACTGATTTATGAAGGTAGCTTAAGACTCAAGGGATATGGAAAACCCTTAGAACTCCCATTAAATCCCCTCTCTTGTCAAATCATAACCCCCATTATTGTAGTCCTTACCCACCTACAGTTGACAATGTGTTTCATTTTATTATTTTTCATGTACAATGTTTACATATTACATCGCTTTGCATGCGACCATCCATAATACTTAGAAATATAGAATGCTACATTGGGAGTAAAAAATGGGGTGTTTTAGAATTAGACAAGATCAAAGGGATAAATATTCAGTAGGACATCAACTCTTTATCCCACCTTCACTTTTTGGATGACACCATGCTAATGGGAGGTCTCGTAGGTTAAGAAGTCAAACTCCCTAAGAAAATCTTATTTGTCTTCATGCTAGCTTCATGAGTTGTGATAAACCAAGGTATGCCATTCATTCATTTCTTTAACATTCCCATGAACATCCAAATAAATATATCTGGGATCTCAGACTTTCAAAGAGGATCATTTCCATCCAAAAATATAGGACCCCCTGATGGAGAACACCTTAAGAAACACCCCATGGAAAAAGTTGTTATCCAAGTTAGATAGAAAATTATATAATTGGACCTTCATATTTATTTCCCTACTAGGAAAAATTCTCCTCGTCGAATATGTGCTTCAATCAATGTCTCATTATCTCTTCTCCATCCTTGCAACACCATTCAAAATCATGAAAGCTATCAGAAAACTGCAACATTCCTTTCTCTAGGGAGCTCCAAACAAGGAAGAATGTGGGCCTCGGTGGCCTAGGACTCTATGTCTCCCTAAATGGGTAGGAAGACTTAGTATAAAAAACCCCCATACCATGGGGTGACCATGGGAAAGTGATACAGGAGCATCGCAAGCAGCTAGCCAAGCGAGCATGAAGGCAGAAGACAACTGGAAAGTGCAACACACATTTTACATGTTTTAGAAATGTTTTGAAGCATTAATATAATGGTTAAAGGGAAGCGTACTTGCGTATTGTAAACGGATCATGAGCGATTCTCTCTCATCTGTAAAAGGTAGAGGCATTTATTCATAGTTAATGAAAGTAGGTAGATTTAAATTCCAGATTAGACAATTTTAG
>CBVK0101805263.1:0-11877 GCA_900067695.1 Picea abies
TGAGGTGCTAGCCTCCTTATTTATATAATTATGGCACGTGTGGAAGTGTCTCTTCACTAGCAGGGCCGACTTCTTCTTCTGGGTGGTTCTAACCACCTTTAATATATTCTGGGACCTCTTTAATATATTCTGGGGCCGACTTCTTATTTTGCCTATTACAATTATGTTTCGACCAATCCACAAAAGGGGATTTGGTCTTTTACAATAGACGACATGATCAATCTGCAATAGGGGATTGATCTAACGAATAATACCACAATAATAATTAGAATACACTTTGTAGTTACATTATTTCAACAAAGAGGATGTTGGGAGACAGATATGAGAGACCAGAGGGTAGTGGCAAGGCCCCCATGGAACTAGAGGCAGCCTTCATGCAGGTACTTAGCAATCGGGTAGTGAGTCAGCAAGCCATGACTCGGTCTTTGGTTCAGATGGCTGATAGATTGGCTATAGTGGGCACTGTTGCCGTCCTTATACACACTTGCAAACATGAGCTAAGTCCGGCTCACTTAGTGTGNNCCTTGGAGGCACAATGCCTAGGTTCACAGCCCACGCTGTCACTTTGACCGGAACCTCTTCCGTTTAGGCTTACTCCTAGGGGGTAGACCTTAGTTACTAGATGTGTTAAGTTAAGTTCTAGGAGTTAATTTTAGTTTGTTAAGGTTAGAGGGGATTCTAATCCTAAGATGCTAAGGCAACCATGCAAGATACAAGGGTTAGCATGGAAAGCAAGCCTTTTCCCTAGGTCAACTAAGACTAGTGCCTAGAAATTGGGCAAGGGGTCAACTATGTTCAAGGGTATTTCTTTACAAAAGATTACAAATTACTTACAAAATTACAAAAGAATAAATTAATCCAATGAATAATATCATATACAATTACTTACAATAAAGAATGCTAGGATACAAATTATACAAAGCAAACTAACCATGTTTATCTTCTATGTATGCAGGATACAAAAGACTAAAGCATCAAAACATATCACCACATATATGAGATCATCATCAACACATTATATCATCAACACATTCCAAAGAATAAGGAGATTTAAGCACAACTATTATGAAGATTATTGAAGACGATCTACACTCTTAATGATTAAACCCCCAAGTATTCTATTAGGTTTGGTCTAGGGTTTAATAGTTAGGCTTTTTTTAAGATTTATCAAATTTTTATTAGCTTTCACCAAAGCCTCCTCCTCCTATTGCCAAATAACTGTTGGATGCTCAAGATAGTATGGCAAAGAGGCCAACCCTAGTAGAACCAGTCAGCCCAAAACAAGAGTACTTCCCGGAGAGGACACACACCTGGTTTGCCACAGGGCAATCCCCTGCCACTACCCTTCGTTGTTTTTCTCAAGCCCCGTTTTAGATGGTGAAGATGGTGGTCTAAGGTACCCTAAAGTAGTCTATTAAGTATATAAGTTGATTAGGTAGACTTTTAGGTGGCTATTAGAGTGTTTAGGAGATTTTAAAGCACTTTTTAGGTGCAATTTAGTGATATGGCCGAAACTGTTATTAGCTTTGGTAGTGTGTTGTATTAAGCTTAAACAATTGAGTATGTCAACACATGTAAAACAAATAAAGAGATGGCTGAAAAAGTAAAGATACTATCACATGCACAACAATAGTTTGCTATGAAACAAGAGATCTATGGCAAGAACAACTTGCCTTAAAGAGATAAAAGAAAATTTAGAGTGTTTGCCTACTTAACCATTCAACATTCAAGTCCAAGTAGATGGCATCCAATAGATATGAGCAATATAGAGAAATAACCAATTACTTGTTAAGCACTCAAGTTATATGAAGCATTAAGAATTAAACCATGTGCATAAGAAGAGATATAAGAAGCTTTAAATGAAACTAAGCAAGATCTAGTTAGAATATTTAAGTGTGTTGCCCAATAGGCTTAAGATAATGATATAGATCCAGAACATAAGCATTTAAAACATTAAACCATAGATCACATCACATCACATCATATCATAAAGCATCAACACTTAGCCTTACCTATTTGGGGTATTCCTCTCCCAACTAGGTAGGTGATTAGATTAGATTTGCTTAATTAGGTTAAGTTCTTTGAGATCTTAGTAATTAGGGCAAACCATGAAAGAAAAGCAAAATAGAGAAGCTAAGCTACCAGCTAAGCTACTAACAAGCAAGCAAACCCCACGGCCTAGGTTGGGAAGGTGCCCTCACCTTCAAAACCTCACGTCCAAGCTAAGAAAGACTCAAAAAAAGTGGAAAAAGTAGATCTAGCCCACGTCCTACCTATCCCAAAGCTCACACGTGGGAGGAGGCCGTACCACTTCTCCTCCTACACTATGAGCTTCAACAATCAAGCAAAAAAGGAGAAAAAGTGCACTAGAAAGCTAGAAAATGAAAGGGGGGTTGAGGAATAGCTACCAAATCCCCCAAAGGGGTCTTAAAGTGTTGTGTGTGTCTCTTTGGGGCAGCCCAAAGCCCTCAACCAGATCTGATATACCTGCAAAATCAGCAAGCTTTGCTTACTAGAATGGCTACACACAACCAAAAGAAGTTAAGGAAACCCTTGCCCTTTTGGGGCAAGAACTTTCCACAATAAAAGATATTATATTTGATAAAATTTTGACCTACTTAAACAATTATATGCTAGCTGAAAATGAAATGAATGGACAACAATAATAGGAGAGGAGCAATAGATCTAGAGAATTGGAGTATGTGAGAGCTTCAAGTGACCCTTCTCCTTGAAGGAGTTCCCAATGAAACCCTAGAGATGAACCTGCAAGATCTTTTCAAACAACATGCATACAATAGACAATATGTTGATGTATTGAAATTAAATGACACTTCTATTTAATCAAACACATCAAGATATATAAACCAAATAGGCATACGCCCTATTAGATCTACTTAGATAACACTTTACCTAAGATCTAGTGTTGCAAGCATCTAAAAATACCAATACAAGTTACCTCCCATGCATAAGAAAAAGAAGCACACGCCTTAATCTTCTTGTTGTTCTCTAAAGTTTCTCCAATATTATATTACTCAAGAAAAATGGTTTTGGAGAGAAAATACTCCAAAATCCTAGAGCATAGAATGGAAATGAAATGGAATGAACGACTAGAGAGAGAGAGTTGGAAATCAAGTAGCATAACAATAGCTCAAGATATGGTGAGTTGGGGAGGGGAAAAGAGATCTATTTAGATTTGGAGAGGCAAACCTACCTCTCTTGGATATAAGCCAAGTGTCCACCACCAAGCAAAAAAGTAGATCTCTAGGCTAGGGCGCACCCCTTAGGGTTTGCACAGTAGATCTAGGGTGTAGAAAAATAGAAAAATTAGTTGGATAGATCCAAGGGCATGTAGGAAGCATGGGATTCGTGCCAAGGCAAGTGAAGAGGCCCAAATATTTTTTTTTAAATTATTTGTGGAATTTCTAGAAGAGGGAGGGTGCACTTCTCTTAGAGGGCGCACCACTTGGGATGAGGGAAAGGTGATGAGGGGTGAGAGATGAGTGAGGGGTGTTGGGATCACACAAAACTTCATAGGAGAGGTTGTGGGATCCGTGTTAGGGTAAGAAGAAGAGCCTCAACCAATAAAAACAAAATTTTCATTGGAGAGACACAAAGGGGGGTGTAACTCTCTTGGAGAGCGCTCCACAAGGTCAAAAATCAGCCCAAACACAAGGATGGGTGATGTGGAGTAAGTGGGGTCACCTCTAGGGGTGATGTAAAGGCTAAATGAAGTGAAAGCTCAAGAGAGGGGGCCACACTCAAGTCATAAATTAATTAAAAAGGGAAAAACGTCAATCCCCCTAGGGGGGCGTAACTTTTGAGTGTGGAGGTGGTAAAAGGGGTTAAACAAGGTTGAAAAAGGTTGGGAAGCTAAGGTTATGCTTAGGGGGTCTCTCTCTAACCATCATTTCAACATTTCACATCATCTAACTCATTATTACAATTTTTTACATCTTGCCATGTTTGGACTTTAGCAATTAAAATTGTTGTTTTAGACTGATTGACACTCCGGGTGGACAAACCCATGGCTAAAGTTGTCCGACTGAGCTGAAACTTGGTTCATGGATGTAGGGGGTGCTATTCCATTTCTTTTGAGCACAAATACCCCTATCAAAAGTCCAAGGATCTAGTTTTTACAATTATTGCTCAAAATTAATTAATTAATTAAATAATTAAACCTCTAAACTTAGGGAAATTTAATTAAAAATTAATTAATTAAAAAAAACTAACCTAGACTCGACGGAATTCCGCGAAACTTTATAAGATGTCTTGCATGGTCATTTACAATGAATTCCCTATATAGTTACCAAAACATAAACCCACTAGAACGTCGTTCACCACTTTGGAGGACTTATTGCAAGTGTGAGGGAAAAACTGAAGGGAAATCAGTAAAGCTGAAAAGCCCAACTGATAATCTGAGGATAAAAAACCCTCAGTGAAAGGAACTCTCCCAGTGAATTGATCCTAAGGTAACTGACTTAGACATGACTCATGCAGGCCTATTACATTATTAACCCACGCAGTGGTGTGGAAATTCCAATTACAAAAATAAGTGCTGGGCCAAACACTGCCTTGTAGGACCAAAAGTTTTTGACAACATGAGCATCTGACGATGCATCTCTTCATGGCACATGAGTTGACCACTAGTGCTAAATGGGCGGTCAACATCCGGCTCCACATGGGGACGTGTGTTCGATCTTCTCACTTCGAGACAGAGAGCATACGAGAATCCAGCACCTAAAAAATAGAGTGCTCACCGTAGTGCACACCAATAACTAACATTAGAATACATTTATACATGATGAAATTAATGAATGCTATACAACATTTACATAATGAAATAACTAAAGTACAACATAATTTACAACAAATAGATCTATAGTACAGAAAAATTCTAAGTACATATTTACATAATGAATGAAATAATACAAAATTGAAATATAAGGAGAAAGGTTAGAGATACGTTACAGAGGGTGTCCATTCAGACACCACGTTGCCCCATCATTTGTAAAAGAGTTTGAGCTGCTGCCCATTCCTCGGAATGCTGATGGGCTCACCATCCAAATGGCTGAGATGAAAAGAATTCGGCCCATAAGCTGTCAAATTTGCCGCATTTTCCAGGTTTCTCTCTGCCTTTATCCCATAATTAAACTGTATCACCTACAATGAAGTCCCTGTATCAGGCTGACCTGTCAAAAACTTTCTTAACTTTAACCTGATTTCTGTAATTTTGATCATAAGCCCTTCGTCTGATTTCATCCAACTCAATGATCTGATTGACCCTGTTCTGAATTGCATCCTGCTCTGTAGAAGCATCCTCAACTGACCCATAAGTAGGAACTCTAAGATGCATTGGCAACCTAGCCTCCAATCCATACACTAGCTCAAACATACTCTTTTTAGTCGCTGTTTTCTTTGTTATTCTGTCGGCCCATAATGCATGTTTAATTTTATTATCCCAAGACTTCTTGTTTTTGTCGACTATTTTCTTAACAATGGTCATTAAGTTTTTATTACTTGACTCTGCCTGACCATTTCCCTAAGGATAATAATCTGATGCATGTGATAAGATAATACCATACTTGAAATAAAATGATGACATCTCAGTTGAACAAAAGGCCTTGGCATTATCTGCCACAATTTTTGATGGGACCCCAAATCTAGTTATAATTCTGTCTTCAAGGAAATCCATCACTACCTTTTTAGTTGTTGTCTTCGTAGGGATGGCTTCAACCCATTTTGTAAAGTAATCTGTGGCTGTAAGAACCCAAGAGAACCCATTACTTGAATTATTGCTAAACTTCCCGATGAAGTCCAAACCCCACTGTTGAAAAGGTGCTTCGACCACTACTAGTTGCAAAGGGAGTGCTGCTAATTTCTGCTTTCTTGTGAAAAGATGACATGGCTCACATTTCCGAACAAGATGATGTACATCTGAAAATATAGTGGGCCAATAATATCCTGCTCTAAGGATTTTGTGGGTAGTAGTTTTAGCAGCAAAGTGTCCTCCATAAAACCCTCCATGGAATTCATCCATTAGTTCCTTTGACTCAACATCATCCACACATCTAAGGATAACTCCATCAGGATTTGTCCATCCTAATCCATCTTTAGTAAGGACATACTTAGAAGATTTCAACCTCAAAGCCCTTTTCTTGTGTCCTACTAGATGCTTTGGACAAGTTAGATTCTTAAGATAGAAAATGATGTCTGTATACCAATCTACTTGTTCAAGTTTTAGTAAGTTAGGATGCCATTCTTCATTATTGATTTGGTTAACCATATCCAAGGCTTTCTCATTATTTTCTGTCAACATTTTTGCCAAGCCTTGACCCTTGATCAATTTAGTTGGTTTAATCTCCAAATCATATTCTTGGATTTTAGCAATCCATCTACCCCTTGAGCCCAATCCTTCCACTTGAGATAGCACATCTTTAACCGCGGAATTAGGAACATAACCAATCACCTTGGAATATCCGATGAAGACTTTGAAATGCTTGAGTGGTTTGACTAAGGCATATGCTTGTTTCTCAAACATGGGATACTTTAATTCTGAATTTTGCAAGGCCCTACTCATATATGCAATAGGCTGATCATGGCCTTGGTCATTTTTCTGAAGCAACACACCAACAATTGTGTCTTCAGAGGCAAAAGAGAAGATCTGAAAATCCTTCTCATTATCTGGACTGATAAGAACCGGAGCTTCACATATGGTAGTCTTGATCTGTTCAAAAGCTCGTTTACTTTCATCATTCCATTCAAATTTTACATTCTTCTTAAGTAGCTTATATATAGGTTTCATAATCTCAGCATAGTTAGGAATGAACCTATGGACAAAATTGGTTTGTCCTAAGAAGGACTGAAGAAATTTCTTTGTCGTTGGCAAAGGTACTTTACCAATGGCTTCCACCCTTTCAGGGTCTATTTTAACTCCTTCCTTAGTTATGATGTGGCCCAGTAATTTCCCTTCAGTCACCCCAAAGACTGACTTAGCAGGATTCAGAGAGATTCCAAACTCTCGACATCTGTCAAAAACTTGCCTAAGGTGGCAAATGTGAGTTTTACCATCCTTAGAAAAAACTGTTAGATCATCTTGATATATTTCAATTAATTTACCGATCAACCCCCTCAAGGCATAATCCATAGCCCGTTGAAAAGTAGCTCCAGCATTTGATAAACCAAATGGCATTCTAAGATATTCAAAAGTACCCCATGGAGTAGTAAAAGTAGTCTTATGCCTATCTTCTTCCTTTAATCTGATCTGATTATAACCCGAGAATCCATCAAGCATGGAAATCATTCCTGATCCTGTAACCTTTTGAAGTAGAGTTTCCATCTTGGGAAGGGGATAGTTGTCTTTTGTGCAAGCAGTGTTTAAGTTCCTGAAGTCAATGCAGATATGAATTTTCGCAGTCTTCTTCCTAGCAACAACCAAGTTTGAACACCAAGAAGAATGTCTAGTCTATTGAATAATACCTGTGTCAAGCATTTTCTTTAACTCCTGTTGAACTAGAGGAGCTAACTTTGGGTTTAACTGTCTTAACTTCTGTCTAAAGGGCCTAGTACCTTCCTTAAGAGGAATCACATGCTGAATCACATCCTTCCTATAGACTTTGAGTTCATCATAACCAAAGGCCAAGACATCCCTATATTCCTTTAATAATTTAACAATTTCATTCCTTTCATCTACAGGGGTAGTCTTGCCTACTTTTATCAATCTGGGTTCTTCATGAGTTCCGATATTTACTTCTAGGTAATCACATAGTTTTTTCTCTTATTCATCTTTCCTCTTGTGACCATCCTGTCTATCAAAATCCCTTTCTGAAGAAACCACTCTTTTAGGTGGTGCCTTTACCTCATCATCATTTCCTGTGTAATTACAACCTTCTTCTTTCATACTTATGTGAAGTAAAAACTTAACCATCTGTTTGTCATCATCAAAAACCTGCCAGTGATCCATATTATTTTGAATGGAGGGTCTGAAAATAACCTCTACTGAAATGTTTTCATCAATTAAGCTGTCTGGAAGCTGTAGTGTGGAAGCCGCTACTGCAAGTTCATCGGCTTTCGCATTCAGTTCTCTAGGAATTGCAATTAAGTTTATAGCATCTAAGTCATCCATTAGGTTCCAAATTGCACTCCTATACCCTTTTAATCTTTCAGACTTGCAAGCAAACTTATTCTTTAACTGTTGTATGACCAAGTCTAAATCACCTTTGATATTTAGACACTTGATTCCCTTATCTCTGTAAATTTCTAAACCAAGGATTAAAGCCTCATATTCAGCCACATTATTAGTTGCATCAAACTCCAGTCTATAAGAAAATTTCAATACTTCACCATTTGGAGATTGAAGCACAATTTCGGCACCTTTTCCTGCTTTAGAAAAAGCACCATCAAAGTTCATGTACCACACCTTGTCCAATTCATTATCTTTAACTGTGTCTTGTAAAGGCACAATGGAATTAGACAAGATGGCATAGTTACCAAGACCTTCATCAGTCCAGTTTAATTCATTTTAGGGCTTCTTTGGATCCTCAACATGATACTTCCTATACACTTCCCTATTCAGTTTAAAAGTACTTCCATTTGGGGTAGGGAGAGTAGCATAAGATAGGTCCATTTGTAGACTACCACCCAAGTCTGCAGCTGCTTTTCTATTTAATAACATTCCCCAAACATCCGACACATCAATTACTACAATATCCATCTCAAACATGATGTCCAGAAAAGCTGCTAAGTAAACTTGCAAACCCTTAATCAATCCATGCACTTCTATAGTTTGACTGTCCAAAGCACAAATGTTATGGTAAGGTCTAGATATTCTTAATTTCAATTGTTCCATCACCTTCTTAGTAATAACATTTGAAGTAGCTCCTGAATCTAGCATGCAATTGTGTAACACTTTGTCGTTCACAAGTAAGGAAAGGTAGAAAGATAAATTCTTCTCATTCTTCCTATCCCAATTCTGTAAGATTACTGGTGCATCCTGGTAGGTCGTGGCTACTTGTTTTTCAACAAGACTCACAGGTGGCTCATCAATGGCACCCTCAACAACACAACGACCGATAATACAGAGGTTGCCCACTCAGTGAGAGGACATTACAGAGTACAAGCGGGAGTATGCAGCATTGGGCCATGACTTCCATCAGGACATGACCCTAGTCGAGTATTGTGGACTCAGACTAAGGAACCACCCCAGAGAGTCTCAGAGAGGAGGACAGCAGTAGTAGCAGGGGCATAACTTGGATTTCATTCGAAAAGTTGGTAAACTCACCATACCTTCTTTCGACGGATCGTCCAAATGCATCGCCAGAGCTTGGGTGAAAAAGCTAGACACGTACTACAAGTTCAACCAGATGACTGAGAGAGAGGCCATCAGTTTTGCTACCCTACACTTGGAGGGTGAGGCACACGAGTGGTGGCATCATGGATTGGTGACGTTGGGTCACAGTCACATCACCTCCTACAGGGAGTTCATAAAGAGACTCATGGACAGGTTTGACAAGAGGGACCCAGAGATCCATTTTAGGGATCTAGCCCAGTTGAGACAAACTGGCACCACAGAGGCATTCATCACGGAGTTTTAGCCGGTAGCAATGGCAGTGACAGATATATCAGAGCCTAGGTTGATCATGTTATTCATAGAGGGGCTCATAGAACCCTTGAGAGGATGGGTGAAGGCATGCAGGCCTCACACCTTGCAGTATGCCATCTTACGCACTCGAGATTTGGCAGACTCGGCGCTCGAAGACTAAACCCTTTTCCGAACCCTTCGTACCATAGAGGGACCAAGATAGGAAGCCATTCCAGAGAGAGTGGAAGGGAAAGGAGAAGTTGGATGATGAGACGAGGCGAGAGCTTATGAGGAAGAAGCTCTGCTTCACCTGCAAGGACCCTTGGGTCCCAAGCCACAGGTGCATGGGCAAGGGAGAGATCCATTATGTTGAGGTGGCAACAGACGGTGTGGATAGTGAGGAGGAGGAGCAAGACAGTGGATCCACTAGCTCAGAGGAGGAGCCATCACAGGCAGAGGAGCAGCCTCCCCGGAGACCACCGACATCGGCAGGAACCCACCCACCGATAGCACGACAACCTCCTGAGTAGGTTAACAGATGGAAACCAACAAAGGGAGGAGTCATAGCAACCCTTTCTGGTGTTCCCAGGTATGACACCCTTCGGATTAGAGGGACTATTCAGGGACAGTGGGCAATCGCCCTGATAGATGGTGGGCCCACCGACAACTTCATTGATGCTTCATTGGTATCGAGGTGGGCACTTCAGACCGAGGAGTTTGAGGGATTTGATGTTGCAGTAGCAGATGGCCATACAGTGGAGTGTCTAGAAAGACTTCTGGACTTGGATCTAAAGTTGGGTAACTACACCGTGAGAGACACATTTTATGTAGTTGACCTATCTGACACAGATGTGGTGTTGGGAGTCCAGTGGTTGATCACATTGGGAAAAATCACCACCAACTACCAAACCTTGGAGATGGGGTTAAGAGACAGTGACAAGAAGAGGATTGTTATGAGGGGCATGTCGATAGGGGCACCCATGATAGTTTCGGCCAAGAGGATGGAGAGGATCTTCAGGCATGGGGAGGTAGCATATGTCGTAGAGTGCTTGAGCACTACGCATAAGGATTCATAGGGTCGTCAACAGTATCAGACAGAGATCATGAACTTGTTGGGACGACATCAACAGGTTTTTGGTTCGATTCCACCAGGGAGACCACCTGACAGGGGGTTTGAGCACACCATTCAGTTGGAGGAGGGGGCCAAACCTATGATCATGCCACCCTATCGTCATCCTAGGAGGTTCAAGGATGAGATAGAGAAAGCAATTAAGGAATTGCTAGCGATGGGACACATCAGACCTAGCAACGGCCCATTCGCTTCTTCAGTTGTCTTAGTTTTGAAGAAGGATGGTACCATGAGGATGTGCATCGACTATTGGGCCTTGAACTAGAAAACCATCAAGAACCAGTATCCTATCCCTCGCATCGATGAGTTGATGGATGAACTGCATGGGGCAGTTTTCTTCTCAAAGATTGATATACGCTCTGGATATCACCGGATCAACATCCGAGAGCAGGACATGGAGAAGACACCATTTCGATGCCACTTCGGTCATTTTGAGTTCCTGGTTATGCCATTTGGGTTAACCAATGCACCAGCTACATTTTAGTCTTGCATGAACCACATATTCAGGGATTAGTTGAGGAAATTAGTCTTGGTTTTCTTCGACGACATCTTAGTCTATAGCAAGACAGGGCAGGAGCATATGAGGCACTTGGATGAGGTACTGAGCATCATGGAGACATAGTCACTATACGCCAAAGAGTCCAAGTGTGAGTTCAGTATGAGAAAACTACTTTACTTAGGCCACATTATTAGTGCACAGGGGGTACAAGTGCACCAGGAGAAGATCATGGCCATTCTGGATTGGCCAACGCCTAGGAATGTGATAGAGTTGAGGAACTTCTTTGGGCTATGCAACTATTACAGGCGGTTTGTCAGGGGTTTTTCTCAGTTTAGAGAACCACTTACAGATCTCACCAGACATGGGGCTTTCCTCTGGATCGATGAGTCACAGAAAGCCTTTGATCACATGAAGGAAGTCATGGGCACATGTCCAGTGTTAGCATTACCAGACTTCACTTTAACGTTTGTATTAGAGTGTGATGCATTCGGCAAGGGTATCGGGCCTGTTGACCGCCTATTCAGCACAGGGGTCAACTCATTGCCATGAAGGATTTATCTATGTTGAAGACGGAGATGGTTCTACTGGGTATCTGATACCCCAGCACTTAAATTTTTGTAAACGGAATTTCCGCACCCCTGCGTGGGTCTATAATGTAATAATGTCTGCATG
>CBVK0101805269.1:0-14203 GCA_900067695.1 Picea abies
TTGTTTGGTCACCCCATTCAAAGCAGTCCTCACAAGTTCATTGTCAGCAACAACATCCCCAACAACACCAAGTTCATCCCTCACTTGAGTTATCTTGGTAAGATAGGTGGCAATATTTTTAGTCTTGGTCATTTTAATGTTCTTTGGTTTCTCCCTCAATACCATTTTCCGATTTTCATTGGAACTTTGGTAAAGTTTAGTTAAAAAGTGCCACATCTCATGGCCATTAGATTTCTCGGTCACATGCAGAATCACATGGTCCTTGATGGCATCAATGATGATTCTTTTAGGCTTAATATTCTTCTTAGTGTAGGAGGCCAAAAGAGTAGCATCTGTAGGCACCGTCACAAGATTCGTTTGTGTGTTTTGCACAATGTCCCATAACTCACACTCCTGTAAAAGCAACACAATCCTCTCCTTTCATGAGCTAAAATTATAATCTCCATCCAATATGTCCTCAACCCTCAAACCAATGGCCATTGACCCTTAAAAGTAAAACACAAACCCAAAACTTTTTGCTTGGTGAAGTACACCTCTCCCTCAACAGATTATACGTTCGTTGTGACCGATATATTTCTTCTCTTTTCCACTTTGGTACCATGTAGAAAATTCAGACCCCAACCCAGTTTCAGGTCTCAATGATATTCAACATAGTTTAATGCCCAAACCACATTGCATTTTCTGTTGCAAATTAGTTAGCATAAAAAAATTCTCATAACAGGAAACACATGAAGTTTGCTACAGCCATAAATGCAAAAATAAAACTCATACCCAGAAAAATTTGACAAAAGGATTTTTGGTCAAAATAAACCTTAGAAAACCCCGCAAAGGGAAAACCAGTGAGAGAGGGGAGGCTTTTATTATTAAGAGCTTTGAGAGAAATTCTTTACAACAATCATATTCAACAATTAAAATATGCAGATGTATCTCATTTTTTGTGCCCTCGCACAACCTTGAAATGTGTGCTAACAACTTCTCAATTTTTGTGC
The DNA here is from genome assembly GCA_900067695.1 of Picea abies. Classification (NCBI taxonomy): domain Eukaryota; kingdom Viridiplantae; phylum Streptophyta; class Pinopsida; order Pinales; family Pinaceae; genus Picea; species Picea abies. The sequence goes on from CBVK0101805269.1 coordinate 990, forward strand.
CGAGAAATCTGTATAGGTTACGACTGACGCAACATTAAATTTTGTATGGGTGCCTCGAAAATCGTTTCTTTTTGTTGAAGAAAATTTCCAGAAATTTGTGGCTGCAATGCTCCTCGATTTTTGTGCCCTGTTACAATTGTACGACCTACCCAGAATCCGTATAGTACGACCTCAATCATTGTTCTACTATGCCTCAATATGCGTGTTGTTACTTTTCCTTGGAAATCATGCCTTTAGCAACAACTCATCCTCCTTCTCCTTAACTTGACTTCTCTCTCTCTCAATCACTCCCCAAATGCTCATGAAGAATTCTAAAGGATAGGCGCCTCAATCCCCGAGTCGACTCATGAAGGGAATGCGAAGATTCACAGGATCCAAGGGCTGAGATTAGATCTTGGGCCTCTTAAATCAATGGTGGTGATTTAATGACTTTTAAGTCACCCACTTCACAAAATATTCAAAGTCACTTTTAATTTTATCTCTCATAAAATTAATGCACTAGGGACCACATTTGACACTTTCTCACCCTCGTGTGCCTAAGTTGTGAGAAACACTTGTCCTTGGTACTTTTTAACATTTCAACCATCCTCGAGCAATAGTGCAAGGTAAATTAAAAAAGGGCAGGGAGTGAATTGAGAAGGTAGCAAGAAACGTTAATTGGGTGGGGATAATAATAATAACCATAACAACTTAATCTAATATTTAATTTGAAGGATAAATTATTTGAGCAAATTATTCAGAAAAAGAGATAGATGTACATGTGTTAATTGCACGAAGCAATGCCGAAGAGGTGTAATGTAAAACAAATTATTCTTGAGCATATTATAACTCTTCAATATTTACTTTATCTAAACGAAGCTTATAGATTGCTTTGATCATCATAGGGCTTGCCAAGTCATTTTTCTAGACCATTGGAGGACTCCGTAGCATTCTTCAAAAATGAATATGGCAATATCATGTAAGGAGCTAGAATTCCACAACGATAAACAAATCTTGTTAAAATGTGTTGATAAAAGTCACAATGACAGTGTTTTGTAGCAATCGGTTTTAATTAATTAATTAATTTCATTCTTTCTCAATAGAAACTCACTAGAGAACTAGTTTCGAGTTATCTATTGTTTTATGTCCTCTCTCTCTCTCTCTCTCTCTCTCTCTCTCTCTCTCTCTCAAATTCATGAGTTTTAGAATGAGAATTCCCAAATTCATTTGAAAACATTCTCACGGTCATTCTGTTCTTTTTTGGCCAACACATAAATCATAGGTCCATCCACATGTTCAAGCTCAAGATCTCAAATTCATGAGTTTTAGAATGAGAATTCCCAAATTCATTTGAAAACATTCTCACAATCATTCTCTTCTTTTTTGGCCAACACATAAATCATAGGTCCATCCACATGTTCAAGCTCAAGATAAATCGATACCATATTTTATGCTCCCCCTCCCAAGCTCATCATGAAGAATAAGTTGTTGGATGGATGTGGATATTGTATATCCACAATGCTCGGCCTCCTTGAAAGTTATACTTCCTCCAAAAGCATTTACAACCTAAACTTCCAATGTAAGAAATTGGAAACACCATCTAACTTACCACACTCTCTAACACCGAGAGTAATAATCCTATAAAATTTAAGCACACCTCAAAGAAAAAAGAACAACAAATAAAGTAGAATTACACTTACAGGATTCAAGCACTTCTCGCAAATGCCCTAGGGATTTCACGTTGAATCCACTGGTACCAGGTGAAGCACCTTTTCCATATATGGAATAATTGAAACACCTAACTCCCTCTTCACCGAGAGAGTGATACAATTCAAAGTATGTCCAATACCATGTAGAAATTTTAGAAGATTGACTTTTACGCAAATTCAAAATTTCACTTCAACCTTAAGATTTCTCGAATGTATTTCTTGTGAACTTTCGGCCTCGAGGTTGATCTAGAATATTGAATTACAATATCAGATACTTTACTTATCTTCAATCCAAATCACAATGTAACCCAAGAAAACAAATACCAATAAAGTGTACTTCAATACCACAAAGCTATAGCCCTTAGGGCACACTTTTCCAAGTATATAACAACTATTAAATTTATACATATGTTATGTCAAATTAACATGTTCAACCAATGCTAAAATCTACCCAATCATGAAGATAACATAAGTTAAAAGTCAAATATGCATGTACACAAAATTTAGACAACTGAAAAATTCACATATATGTAAAAAATGAAGTACATACTAATAACTTATCACAATAAGGTACAAGTAAAGCTCTACAAACCCTGGCTAGGGAAACTACAATAAAACCCTAGCCACCAACTCCTCTTAGCTAGGAATCACTCACCAAAGCTGGTCAGTCCATCGAATATCCCCAACAAGCTAGCATACACATCGACAAGTCCTGCATCCCACAAGTGTACAAGATCATCTCCCTATATCTTCTCCATGCCAAGCACACAAAGTGGCACCAAGGTTTCCAAATGCCACAAAACCCTGTGTTCTTCTCTCACAAGAGATACAAGATAAAATAATACCTTTGGTCCCATATAAAATTTCAAAACATGTTCTTTTTTGTCTCCTTAGGGTGAAACCCTAACTCTGGTCTTCCTTTGAAATTCCTCCAAGAACCCTAGTGCTCAATATAAAAAGAGAAAATACACATGAAGAAGAGTACAAGAAGACAAGTTCACCCCAACTCTCACTTCTCTAACATAAGTATGTGATTACATGAGTGAACAAGATCAAGTGATCAAGATCATAAAGTGGATCAAGTCTACAGTAAGAAACCTATCTAACCACTAAACATGCCCACACGGGGAGTAATCCAACTCCAAGTGACACATGTCAAAAGTCAGGGGAAGAACATCCAACAAGTAATGGTCCAAGGTTGAACACTCCACGAGATGTGTCTAATGATTCTCCTCCAAAGGCATATAATGCTCCAACAGTCCCTCCCAAGCCATATGTGCTCGTCCTCCATAGGCCTCTAATGCTCCAACGCTCCCTCCCAAGCCACATGCTCCTCTGGGTCCACCACACTTACATGATTACTCCTCAACCCAATCACCCTCGAGTCAAGTACAAGCCTCCATGTAAAAAACCAAGTGCCCCCATGCCATTATAGGGCTCAATGCCCTCCTTGGATATGCCCAATGCTTCTCCTCTAAGAGAATTTGTCCTCCCAAGAAAGCAACCAACCTCAATGTACATGCCCCATGAAGAAAGCCACAGAGTCACATGGGTCTCAAATTCCCTAAAGAAGTATGCCACATAAGCAACTAGTAAAGGCACATTGATTGAAGGGTGAGTTATCTCCATTGTGTACGTCCATCATAGAACACACCATCCACTCCATGTCACATCAACACACCATCCACTCCACATCACATGAATCACCCTTGAGCATGGCATAATCACTTTTAGAGGAACCCTAAAAGAAAACATGAAAGACATATGTTGTGAAGTCAAAAGAGAACCACACCCGAAATTTGCCCAGACCACTGCTTCCAATGTAGATATGATCTCTTGGAAATGCTCTTATGGATTTTTCAATAGATTTAACATTGAATTGCAACATCCCCTATTCTCACAACCACCCTTCCATTGGTTGATTCACTTTGTCTAACTTCATTGTCCATATAATTAAGTAATGCATCACCACAATTTGTAGCCTCTACTCTGCAAAGACCCACTGGTGTAGATAAGGTTACTATAGTTGTCCTTGGCAATGGCGTCTCGACCTAAGGAGTGATCCAAACTCCATGCCTATGATCGTTGGACCCAAGGCCTAATAAAAAACAATGACTAACACCTTATTTGCGATAGACTTCGAAGAACCACCATGTGACAGACTCTTTCCCTAGGGAGAACCATTACTTTGCTTTGGAGAAGCACACGAGTCACCACCACTATTGAGCTCAAGGAACAATACGTCATGAGTTATCAGATTATAAACCCTAGAGAAATGATGTGCCTTCCTAATCTATTGAGAAAGTTCATTGAAAAAGTCCACCACATAGTGTATCAACTCTTAAGAAGAGCAATGCGACCTTATTTGATTACATGGGATACTTGGCAATTTTCTCTCCTTGGTGACCAACTCGCATGGGTTGTAGAGTTTCATGCAGCGTGGTAACTTGTTGGGACATAGATGTTATTTTTTATTTAAAAAAAACGAGTGTGTCTTTAAAAATGCATAATACTCTTGTTGCACTTGGTATGATGGCATTCTGATGTGTGCCAATTTAGGGTTGTTGGGTTTAGGTTGCAATAGAGAAATTTTGAGGTCTAAAATGGATCTCCTAAGGAAAATAATAAGATAATAGTTAAAATAATAAAACAAGAGTTATGAATTTTCAAAGGGAAATAGTAAAAACTACCCTTTTTAATTATTTTTTTGGCTTATCTCTTGCCAGGTTTACTCAAATTTCAAGTGTAGGAACTCATTGGATGTGGAACCAATGAGTACTCACTCTGCATACTTTTGATAGGCACACGTCCAAATAAAGTGGATATACATGAAAAAAATGTGTTTGCTCCGAGAAACACACTTTTTCCCATGTATTTCCAGTTTATCTCGTTGTGGTTCTATCAAAAGTATGCATAGTGCGTATTTGTTGAAATCCAAGTTTAATTTCGTATCTAATGAGTGCCTACACTTGAAATTTGAATAAACCTATACAGAGATAAGTTGAAGATACAATGAAAAAAACTAGTTGTTTTCTTTCCCTCCAAAACAAGTTACCCTTATGGTTGACATCATCATCTTGAATCCTACTGGTTATTTTAAAGTTGATGTTGATAGCATCGTTTTTGCTTGTATGCCCATTTTTTTACCTCAAACTTTATCTAATGGAAAGGTTGAGTTGGAGCTAGCACATCTTAGTGGTTGATGGAGTGTTGGGGCTCGACCCCTTTCGCCATGGTCAAGTCCCCTAAGAAATTCACTCCCCGCCTAACTCGGCTCATGCACATCGGTTCAACAACAAGTCATGCCACAAGTTAGGGTGCCTTTTTTGGGAGTGCAATAAACAATGAACATGGAACCTAAGTTAAGAGCACCACAACCACCCACCCACTCCTTGACCCTTGAAAGATAACTTCCCTTATCTTGACTTAAGAATTCTAATGGAGAAGTGACTATAACTACATGTACACAATGGATGGGCACCCCCAAATTATTGATGATATACCATTTACTTGGTGGGGCAAAAACCCCGATGATTAGAACCCACCACTTCATATCCAATCCATTACAACTATTTGACTTGATGTTGATCTTTATTGTATACATATGGTCATTGCACCTGTCATTGTGATTTTACTATATGTCCCATGGCCATATGACAATGCACTTTGTTAGCCCTTTGTGGCTCAGACTATTATTCTTTGATATGTTTGTGGGGTGATTCTAGCTTTTGATAGGCTCTTAAGGAGAGACCAACATTTGCTTTAGGCATTTGTGACAATGATCCACCTTTTATTTCACGGTTGAACCAAACAACTTATCAACACAAATTTTAAAAAGGGATGATTAAGACTAACCATTCTTTCCCCCTTCTGTCAAAGTACTGGGAGGAGAGAAACCAATGATTATTCCTACCAATACTCTTTCTTATAGAGTCTTGAGTACAAGGGTACATTCTTACAATTTGCTTGCACAATAATATGTAAAAATAATACATATTTATTGTTTTTTAAGGGTCCCCCCCTCAAACAAGGGAGAGTCTAGGGTTAAGTGATTGCCCAATAAAATATTTGATTTTGCTTCTTTTTCTCTTCATTTAGGACTTGATTTCCTTCCCCTTTTGAGAGGAGGGGAGGGATGAGGGGATTTCTTTAGGTATTCGATGAAAGATAGAGATTATGATGTCTTGAACAAATGAGCATGTTGCACTGAGGGTGGAACAATGGGTAGTCTACCCCTTTTTATTTCTATGTCTCCACTACTGCCTCCTCTTCCATTTCTTCTTTCTCCACTTCTTCCTTCACTTTCTCTACTTTCTCCTCCATGTTGTATGCTTGCTCCTTTTCATCCTTTGGTTCCTTCTCTTCTTCCTTTGGTTCCTCCCCTTCTATCCTCGTTGGGCCAATAATCTCTAGATCTTCTTGGGACTTGGATGGTTATGCATTGCCTTCAAGATCTATTGATTTATATATGGGATCTTCCATTACTCTTTCCCTTCATTTTCCTTCTACAAATCTCCTATTTTTTCAATAACCTTGAATGTTTTATTGCATGTTTTGGATGGTCCCTCTTGGGATGATTTTGATTGTTGTAGTCCATCGCACTGAGATTTTTTGCGCCTATTAAGAATCGTCCTGAACTTGGATTCTTTACTCAATGATTGCTTTGGAGGTTGTTGATCCTCTTGTATTTTTGGCCAGTTTTTGAAAATTGCCCATAATCATGACATGCATTGCATTTAAAAAGAATATGGTCATAATCCATAGTTCGCTAGTGGCTCCACCAGCCCATATTGATTTGCAATGCCCCCGAGAGACCTTTCTCCAAATCCACTTCCACACATATTTGCATGCAAGAGAACAAATTTCCCTTTGGCTCTACTTGGTCAATAAATCAACCCAACTCGTTCCCAATATCTTTGAGAGATCTTTATCAGAGGGAGATGAAGAAACCTAACCCACATAGGTGTTACTGTAATCTCCTCTTCTGTATTGAAGTAAAGAGATCAAGGAGATAAGTACATTGCCATGGATCCCATGAATTAGGCTATAGAGCGAAATATAGAGTTGCACTCCTCCCTGTTGAGAAAAAGAAACACAAAGTAACCTCGACTAGATGTGAATGATACTACATGTCCTTGAATCTCCAGTGTCCAATGCTCTACTACCCATGATTTTACAGCTCTTAGACTAGGCTAAAGACCTATAAACTTTCCAATCAATATGTGATTAGATAGAATAAGGGCTTTTCTCCTTGGTTCTAAGGATGGTAAATCCAACTATGGGATGGCTTCCATTTGTTTTACAATTTTTCTTTGCATAGGTTGATTTCCTTTACTTAGCTTTAGAGATCAACCATGGCTTAAAACCTCTCAATCTTTGAATGAAGGACATCTCCCATTTGTTCCTTTTGCTAATAAACTCCATATATTGTGAAGACCCTAGCTCGCTTGGATCCAACCTAAACTCTTTAGGCATAGACCCCCAACAAAAACCTACACACAAATGAAGACAAATGGTAGAATGGAGAGATTCTAGCTTGAATTGAATGTAGATCCTCCTAGAAAAACTTGCATACAGTGATGGTAGTGGGAAAATACAACGACCACTGGGACGAACCTTAGACACTAGAGTAGAGCCATTCACTCTATATCCTCACACAATCCATTCATGTAAATATAGTCATTAACAGAGTTCAAAAGAAGGATTTTATTAAAAATAATCACCATAGACGAAGATTGAGGAGTAATATTGGCAAGTCAACCACAAAATTTGAGGCATGGGTAAATTGAAATGTCGCACCATTGTTTGAAAGAGAGAGAAACATTGAAAGAATATTAAAAGATGAGGAATATTGACCATTTTAGAGATTTTTTATTTTTAAATATGTCAATACACAATGTGTATAGTAGCATGTTGTTTAGGAATATTTTGTGCACATGTGTGATACTTAAAAAAAAAAGTGCATCAATGCATCTTTGTTATAATGATACATCAAAAAAAAAAAAAAAAAAAAAGTGCATCAATGCATCTTTGTTATAATGACACATCATTGTTCAAATTTTCGAAAAAAACATTCACTCATCTCATGAGTAAAAAATGTATATTAAAAACCTCTACAATATCAATGCTTAAAAAAATAAAAAAAATCATTTTTTCTTGGTCCTCATGATATTTTTTTACTATGTCTCTTGATACTTTTTTTAACTCTGTTTGATCATTACCTTAAGGGTAATACTCGGAGGACTATCCATGCATTGCTTATCATTACCTTAAGGGTAACACGTGGAGGACTATCCAATTATGAGCCTATGTATGGGTAGTACTGGAAGGATTTTCCCGTTATGATCCCCATACAACAAATAGAAGTTGATTATTTCTACCAACACAAATGAAAGGATCTCGAGAATTGGATAAAACATTTAATGGGCTAAGGAATTCAATACATGATTACATTTAGTTGCATTCTTTAATTGTAATACTTTGGATGTAAACGCAACCTTTGTCGGACGCAATGGTAATATGGTTAACAAAATCCCAAACCCTAGTCGTAGAAAGGTTCTTCAACCAAAATCAGTGGCATAAAAAGAGTATCTGGGATGCATATGTTTTTCAATTAATTTCCAAGGAGTCTCTCAACATGGTGTGATAATGAAAACGTTGTGAGAAGTGGTTTGAGTTGAAAATTTTCTTATCATTTGTGGGAATTGTAAATGTTTAGTTTTATAGTGATTTTTTTTCTTATCATTTGTGGGAATTGTAAATGTTTAGTTTTATAGTGATTTTTTAAAGTTAAAATTGGTGTGATAATGAAAACGTTGTGAGAAGTGGTTTGAGTTGAAAAATTTCTTATCATTTGTGGGAATTGTAAATGTTTAGTTTTATAGTGATTTTTTAAAGTTAAAATTTGATGATATAATAAGTTAGAGTGTAGGGTTTTCATTAAAATATGATGATACATAAACTTTGTTAGAGACATTATTAGATTTGGATAAATTTGTTAGAGGCATTATTCTTGGGTTGATTTAATTTTGGATAAATTTAGACACCTTAGTCATGATCAAAAGAGAGATAAAGATGACATTAAGGTCTCTTGGTCCTTATGATTGAAGGTGAGGGGGACAACTAGGGTACTGGCTCATTGTCATGGTCGTTGAGCATTGTAGGGGAATCTGGTTGTATGATCATAGGGGGGATGTAGGCCCGAGGACATCTACTCTCATACCATTCAAGGTTGAAGGAAAGAAGTTTCAGATAGAACCATAACCACTTTGTTAAAGTTGGGGGTGGTTCGACGAGTGGGGGGTGCCCTACTTTGGATTTGTATGACACTGGTCTGTTTGTCACTATGGTGATGTGTGGTTTATGGCCTGGTTCAACACCTACAAACATGCCTTGAGGGGATTGGTTGGTCATCCAAGCGTGGGTAAGGAAGGTTGAGGGGAGACTCAAGATCTCACAACTCCATGGTTTGGAATACTCCAAAGATCCATCCGATGTTGGTTGCCTTGATTCGACAAAGCAACTTGAAAGTATGAGGTGATCCTCTTGGTGATCACAAGGTAGGGTGGGGCATGCAAAATTGAGATTTGTGGTTGAGTATCTCTTGGATAAAAAAGGCTAGGCATCTCTAATAGTGATACTAGAAAAAAATGGAGAGGCAACTCCTTGAGTCTCCATGGACATAGTGGTAGAGCCCTCTAATCTCATAGTAGTAGGGGCACTTAAAACTGAGGTGTATCTCTGTCTTCAACTCTTGTAAGTGGTACATTTGGTAGATCATGGTCTAACTAAGGAAATTGTTGATCGACAAGTAACACCTTTTAATATGGGATATTAAAATGAAGTAGATATGCTTTACAAGCTGTGACTAGGGTATTTATTAAATCAAAGTTGTTTGGGATTCACCTCTAGTCCCAATGGTAAGAAACGATGCACTTACATAGGGGTGATGACCCACGATAAATAAATAGTGCCCTGAGATGGTTTGAACCTTAATGTATAGGATATTATGAAATATTCATTACCTATAAGGGATAATTGTACTTTAAAGAAAATCCATTTAAATTATAAAAGTGATTTTTTCCATCATTTTTATACAATTGTAATTATTTAACTAATTAAAAAACCATAAACCTAAAAAAATATATATAACTTAATAATTGAAATAAGATATTCTATATAAATAACCCAAATTTAAAATTCAATTTTGATGCATATAAAACCCTTCTATATTCTAAAAATGGTGTTTGACCATTTAGAACACTCAATTGATCTAAATTAAATTTAATATAAGATAATAAATAAAAATGGTGTTTGACCATTTAGAACACTCAATTGATCTAAATGGAATTTAATATAAGATAATTTATTAAGCAATCTCAAAATCTACCACGTTTCAATATCCTAAATTAAAAATTAAATCCAAAATCCCATCTTCTAAATTAGGAAAATTAAATTAAAAAAAATCATATAATTAGAAGGTTTCAAGTCAACTCAAAACCACCAATGGAAAATATAAAACCACCAAGAGAAGGAATGACGACACAATGCATATGCATATCTCTCTCACACAGTAGTTGTTGTCAAGAGGCATTCAAAAATTTGCCAGTAAGGTTGTTTCCCACCATTTTTATCTTTCAATTTCAATTTCTATATGTTCACTGTGCAAAGCTGAAGCTATTTTGTCTTTGGTTTTCCTTTTCATTGGTTGGGAGTGTCCTAGGGTTTCATCCAGCCTCCTATCCCCATCCGTGCTTGCTCGGGCATGGCCGGACACCTTCCGTCCATGCTCGGCTGAACTCCTCCTGTTCCGTCTAACTCCATCCACAAACCATGGATCTCAAATACCCATTTTCATTTTGATGAGCTATTTTCTGTAATACTCAGATCGAGGCGCTGTGTAGCTTACAGGCTCCCAGCTCCTGCGTTACTGCTTTTTTTCAGGTAATCATTTATTTTTCCACCTTTTTTTCTTTTTGTTTTGCATTTGTTATTTAAAATTTTAAATAGCAGTCGAAATGCTTTTCCTAATTTCCCAGGTCGCCGCTTGTTATGCTCTTTTCTTTGTATGACAGTGGACTAATTTATTTTCTCTGTCGTGACCGCAGTTCAGTTTCTAAATGCAAGAGCCCAACTGATGTTAGGCTTATAGTAGAAAGAAAAGGGTAAGTCTTAACTAGCAAACTGCAAGAGCCTTAATCGAGATATTTCCAATGTTCGTGCCATCTTTTATTCATGGATGCTATTTGTGAATTTTCCTTTGAATGTGGTGTTATTTCCCACGAGTTTTATATTTTATTTATTTCAGGAATCATGGTGGTATTAGATCTGTTCACAAGATTCAACTCAGAGACTTTGTTTGGTATATCTTTATTGCATATCATTGAACATTGTAGCTGTAATAGTCTGACACCTGTTTCTCAGCCCCCATTGTTGCGTGTCCACGTTAATATGACTGCCAGAATACCAAAACCAGAAAACCTAAAATGCTGGATCGAGAGAAATGCATCAGTGTTGGGAGTTTAATTTCATTCTAAAATTTAAAGTTGGAGAAACATTTACGGGGCAGGCGTGCATGGTACAATTACGGGGCAGGCGTGCATGGTACAATTCAATGTGGCTACTCTTACTTGGAAATTAGAACGTCAAAACACAAGCCATTTTACACCCTGCTTTTCTTGTTTATGTGTGTATGTGTTAACAGACGGAGAAACATTTACTGGGCAGGTGTGCATTGTACAATCCAATGCAGCTACGTTTACATGGAAATTAGAACCTCACCACTCCGGCCATTTTACACCCGGGTTTTCTTGTTTGTTTGTGTGGGGAAACATTTACCGGGTAGGTGTGCATGGTGCAATCCAATGTAGCCACTCTTACTTGAAAATTAAAACCTCAGTACACTAGCCATTTTATACCTGGGTTTTCATGTTTATTTGTGCGTGTTAAAAGTTGGAGGATTATTGACTGGGTAGGTGTGCATGGTACAATCCAATGTAGCTACTCTTACTTAAAAATTAGAACCTTAGTATAGCAGCCATTTGACAGCTGGAGGTTTGTGTGTGTGTGTGTACGACCTCAGTACACCAGTCATTTTAGCTCTGGGTTTTGTTGTTTATGTTTGTATATAATGTGGGTGCGTTATTAAAAAGAGAGATGTTACAGTATCCTGTTTCACCAATACAGGTGATAATTACATTATATCCAAAACCTGAGATATTTAATATCTTTGAAGTCCATGATTACCTAGAATCGACCTATGAAGAGCTTAAGTTTTTTCCATACAGATTGCAAACCCAAAAAAACAGAAGTTTGAAACCATCTAAACTAAAACCGACATACTGACTTGTATAGACCACCAACCGATTCTACTGTCTACCAGCCCTGCTGGGTTACTTGAACTAAGACAACAGAGAACAAAATTCTGGGTACTATCTAGATCTTTCTTGCACTCTTTCTTCTCTTTCCTTGATGTATTATTTATTTCATGTATTTCATTTGTTTTTGCTTTTGGAGTAGCCTGGTGTTCTTGAGCTTAGTATTACTGATTGTACTTCCTAGTCCCATTGACCTATCTATTTGGTCATTTAATGGACATTAATGAAATTATCATATGTTATTTATCTTATTGGAGTGAAGCTGGAATTCCCATCATGCATGTACATCTCAATTTTGGTGGGCCACTAAGGTGGCAGGTTAGCTGCATGGTGTATTTATGCTTTTTGTTGTCTGTAAGAGAGGCCTGTCTTCTTCATCATTAGGGAGGGAAGCTTTTATGCTACTCAAATTTCCTTGGATGTGTTTGATGCAGTAACTGTGCAAACCTTGGTCTATTGCAATCTTTTGAAGTTGGCTGCTGAGGAGTAACATTTCATAAATTCAGTTTTGTAATTTATTGGGATGCTGATTCTTCTACAGTTCAGTTCTCCCCAAAGTTTCCAATTTCAAATCTAGGTTATGTAGTGCCAAGTTTCAACATGATTTGGTTCATCTTCTCTCTCACAACTTACAATTCATCCTCTATGGCATCTTCATTCTCTCTTGTCAAGTACTCAACAAACTCCAATCTTTGTGCAATATTGGCATACATTATCCAATTTTCAATATTGGCATACATTATCCAATTTTCAATATTGGCATACATTATCCAATTTTCTTCCTTTAGTTGGTCCATGGTGATGGAGGGTAGGGATTTCCTTCTATGATGATGTCTTCTGCTTGAATTGTTGAGCTCCATCATCCTATTGTGCATTCTTTGCACCTTATACATGTTGGTGTGAGAATGAACCTCTAGAGCTATGCTGTGGGGGAGCCCCCCCCCGCTCCCGAAGCGTGCTCCCTAAACACTCCCTTTTGGGAGTGTTTTTAGGGAGAGCGCTCCCTTGGGAAAAAAACGCTCCCTGCCTTAAAACGCTCCCTTCCTTAAAAACACTCTCTGCCTCAAAAAGTCTCATAACCATGCTTGGAAGCAAAACTTTTGGGTGAATATGATGGTGATCATATACTCGAAGGAGACATGCCACCCCC
>CBVK0101805276.1:0-10475 GCA_900067695.1 Picea abies
ATCCCTTCATTTTGCTGGATAATAATAAAGAAAGGACCTGGCAATTTCTCTGGTGGACGTAGCCCACACTGGGTGAACCACATAAATCTGTGTCTCTCTTGTATTGTGTATCTTCTGTGTTTTATTTCCGCATTTGTTTTATTTTATTGCTCCACGGTCCTGTTTTTCTAACACAGAGATCATAAGTCATTGTTCCCTTCAAGTATTTGAATATCCTTGCGACAACTACCAAATGACTTTGTTTAGGAGTAGACTGATAACAACCTACCATTCCAACAGCTTGCATTATATCAGGACAGGATGTTGTGATGTACAGAAGATTGCCTATCATAGAGCGATATGTCCTTTGATCAACATCCGGTGAAATATCATCTTTACTGAGCTTGCAACGAACCACCATAGGTGTACTAACAAGAGAGGAATCCTCCATCTGAAATTTTTTCAACATCTCTTTCAAATATTTTTCTTGAGATATAAAAATTCCTGCAGAACTATGTTTTACTTGTAAGCCAAGAAAATATGACAGTTCTCCTATCATGGACATCTCAAATTATATTTGCATAGAGTTAGCAAACCACTGGACAGATGATTCATTAGTGCAGCCAAAAATAATATCATCTACATAAACCAAAACAACTAGTAAATTGTCACCTTCAGACTTAATGTAGAGATTGTTGTCAACAGTACCTCTCTTGAACCCTTTGTTTTGTAAAAAATTGTCCAGTCTATAATACCAAGCTCATGGTGCTTGTTTCAGTCCATATAAGGCCTTCTTCAGCTTGCAAACATCATTAGGATTATCTGTCAATGAGAATCCTTCAGGTTGCTCCATATATACTTCTTCCTCTAGATCTCCATTAAGAAATGTTGACTTAACATCCATCTGATAAACTTTAAAGTTCTTATGACATGAATAAGCGAGAAACATTCTGATGGCTTCCAATATTGCCACTGGTGCAAAAGTTTCATCAAAGTCTTGACCTTCAACTTGTGTATACCCTTTACAAACCAATCTGGCTTTATTTCTAACAACTTGTCCTTTTTCATTCATTTTATTCTTGAACACCCATTTGGAACCTATTACATTCTTATCTTCGGGTCTAGGGATAAGCTCCCAAGTATTGTTCTTCTCAATCTGATCAAGCTCTTCATTCATTGCTCTAATCCAATCATCATGCTGGTTGGCTTCATCAAATTTTTTAGGTTCAGTCATAGATAAAAAGGCAACATGAGATTGTTCTGAGTCTTTAATCAATTTCCTTCTTGTCTGAACTCCTTTATTTATATCTCCAATTATCTGGTTTTCAAGATGATTCTTTCTAACGATTCTGAGAGGTGATTTTGCTTCTTTCTGTTGATTTGTATCAACCTGAGTATTCGTATCTTCATCTGATTCAGATTCTTCCCTTTTTTATCCTTGGACCTGTTCATCTTCATCTTCAACTATATCTTTTGTGCTTGGTTCAACACTGCTTACATTTCTACCGGAATTTCTTCATCAACTTTTATGTCTATACAATCAACCAGTTTATGCAGTCTCTTATTGTAACATCTGTACCCTTCACTGTTTGTAGCATAACCCAAGAAGATACCTTCATCAGCCCTGTCATCATATTTGCCAATATTTTCATCATTGTTCTTGATATAACATTTACTCCCAAAGACTTTAAAATGCTTGATTGAAGCAGGTCTTCCAAACCATAGTTCATAAGGAGTCTTGTCACTGTGTGGCCTGAGATGAGCTTTATTAAGGATATGAACGGCTGTATGAATTGCTTCTACCCAATATGTCTGAGGTATGTTCCTTTCATTCATCATTGATCTTGCCATTTGTTGTACTGATCTATTCTGCCTCTCAACAACTCCATTTTGTTGTGGAGTCCTTGGAATTGTGTACTCTCTTTTGATCCCATGTTTATCACATAACTCTTTGAAGTTCCATGAACTAAACTCTCCTCCTCTATCAGATCTTACTTCCTTTAATCTTTTTCCTGTTTGATTCTCAGTCAGAGCCTTAAACACTTTGAATTTTTCAAATGCTTCAGATTTTTCCTTCAAAAAGGCAACCCATGTTAATCTAGAATAATCATCAATAATCAACATAAAATAATTTTCTTTTCATGTACCTTCTTTCCTTGATGGTCCACATAAATCCATATGTACTAACTGGAGAGGTTTTTATGTTGAAGGAAAGTTTTTAGATTTGAACTAAGTGCGAGTAAGCTTTCCTATCTGGCAAGGTTTACAAACAGAGTCATATGGCTTTGATATCTTCAGAAGATCTTTTACTGCCCCATTGTTTCTGAGCTTAATTATATGATCAAAATTTAGGTGTCCAAGTTTCCTATGGCACAACCAACTTTCATCATACTTGCTTAAGTGGCATTCTTCTTTTTCTTCTTTTAACACATAGACATTATTTTCTGTTCTTATCCCTTTTGCAACTAGCTGTCCTGAATTCACAGATTTTATTCTACAGTCTTTAGAGGTAAAAATGACTTCACATCTTCGGTCACAGACTTGACTGACACTAAGCAGATTATGTTTCAGACCTTCTACAAACAACACATCTTGAGCTTTCCCTGTGCCATTACTCAAACTTACCATTCCTTTACCTTTTATTTTTCCTGGTGCATCATTTCCAAAAGTTACATTCCCTGATTTGCTTTCACTTAGAGTTAGAAACTTACTTTTGTCTCCAGTCATATGTTTGGAACATCCATTGTCAATATACCAGGGATTCTTTTGTCTTTGAGCTGATAACACTAGTCCACACTTGTCATCTGCTTCCTTCTTCCAAACCTTGACATTTTCAGCAGTGGGGATCAAATCTGGATTGTAATTCATTAAGCGACAGTCTGCAGCTTTATGTCCATAATTATGGCAGTTGTAACATTCTGGTTCACTGAATAACAGATCATAACGATTGTTATGCTCATAATTGTTGTTGTGTTTCACCTGTGTCCTTCTCCCAATCATCACATGATTTATAGTCTGTGATTGTTTGTTATTTGGTTGTCTCAATCTTTGTGGTGGCAGATAATTATTCCTTGAAAAACTTGATTGCTCATATCTAAATCTTAAAGAACAATTTATAGCTTTGTGACCAAAGTTAGAGCAGAAAAAACAATAACCATAGAAAAAACCTTTGTACCTTGAAAAAGTTTGTCTTCTTTGAGAAGGTCGATTTCTATCATGCTGATAATCTCTTTGATCTACAGATTCGGTTCTGGTACTTTTTCTTTCATTCCTTCTTGGCAGCTGATTTTCTTTCTTTGTTTCTGCAGAGTGATTGTTGTCAATGTTTGAGGATTTGACAAACTTGATTGGTTCTGTATTACTTGGATGATCACTACTTGATCCTTCTTCATACCCTAATCCAGCTTTCAACTTTGGGTTTCTTTGTTGATTTAGAATGGAGGTTAATCCTTCTGAGGCTTTAATACTTGGAAAATTTTGGTGATACAATCCCTTAAACTTCTCCATTTCTTTTCTGGTTTTTACTATCTCTTCTTCTAAGGCTTCACACCTCGCTTTCTTCTCTGACAACTTTTGTTTCAGTATGTCTTCTATTTTCTTTGCCTCTTCTAATTCCACTTTCAGCAGGGCAAAGTCTTCATTAGGTTGTTTACTGTCTTTCTCGAACTGTATCAACAATTGTTTTTGCTTTCTGTTCTTAATTCTGAGTCTGTCAATCTCTTCCAGTGCACTGATCAATTCTCCTTCCATATCAACCACAACTTCTTCATCATTATCATCACTACCTGTGCTTTTATTGTCATAATCCTCTTTGGCCATAAGCATGAAATCATTTACCTAGAGTCACTATCGGTGTCTTCTAAGGAATTGTCATTATTTGCACACAAACTTTTCTTCTTACTATATTTCTTGAATTTGTACTTCTTTTCATCATCAGAGTTCTGGTCCTTTTTCTGATGGGGACACTTAGATGCAAAATGACCTATCTTACCACAGTTAAAGCATTTGAAGGGCAACTTGCCTTGATATTTTCTTGATCCTTTCTTTAACCTTCTCACAAATTTTGCCTCAATATCATCTAATTATGAATCAATATTCTTGTCTGCTTTAAACGATGCTTCTCTAGTAATGGATTTATCTTTGCTAATTCTCATTTCATATGCAGTTAAAGTTCCTAGAATTTGATCAATGGACAAAGTTTTAAGATCATTTAGTTATTCTATTGCAAAGACTTTTGGATTAAATTTATCAAGCAGAGATCTTAAAATCTTATGAACTAAGAGTAATTCTTCAAACTTCTCACCAAGACCCTTCATGGCATTCACAAGTTCTTCAACTCTTAAAAAATACTTGCTAACTGTTTTATCTTCATTCATCTTTAGTTGTTCAAACTTCAACCTAAATGTTTGAAATTTGGCATCTTTTACCTTCTCATTTCCTTCATAGTTGCTAATAAGTTTATCCCACATTTCTTTGGCAGTTTGAAGATGCATCACCTTTACAAACTCGGCTTCTGCAAGTCCATTCAAGATAGCATTCATTCCCTTAGCATTAAAGCTAAATTCTAACTTATCATCCTTGAAAGCTAGCACAACAGGCTTTATGTATCCAGTCTCTACTACATCCCAAACATCAGCACCTAAGGCCATTAGGTATGTTCTCATTCTAACCTTCCAAAAGGCAAAATTTGTTCCATCAAACAGAGAAGGCTTACTGGCTGAAGTCTCTTCATGACTTGTCATGTTTAAGCTTATAGATCTATCTTTAAATAAAAGGAACCCACTCTGATACCAATTGTTGAAATTACTAAGACAACTGAGAGGGCAGGTGAATCAGTTGTTACTGTGCTTAAACAATTTTAATTCTGCTTAAACAATTTTAATTCAATTAAACCATTTTTAATCTTTCTCCAAGTGACCATCAATATTATACTACATATGGACAACATAAATAATGAGCATCACTCACACATAAGATATACACAGAGACATATTTTCACAAGGAAACCCATAAAGGGAGAAAACCTCTTCTTCTTTGAAATGATAGGCAGTCTTTTAAGTTCTGTACATCATCTATAATTGAGCACCAACTCAATGTGAGGCTACTACCTCTGTTTTACAAGCTCCAACTTGTTTGAGAGAACCAACTCTCTGGTTTCTCTAGCACCAACTAGAAGGAAGCAACAACTCCCTAAGTGTTCCAGCACCAACTTCCGGTCACACAGGCACCAACTTGTATAACAGAGAACAACTGTTCTCCTTTGCACCACCCTGCCACCCTGGTTTTTCTGGTTGCAACCAGATGGAAGCTACAACTCCCTGTGTTCAAGCACCCACTTGAACCTCTGAGGACAACAGTCCTCCCTAGCACCACCCTACCTCCCTGATTATAAATAAATGATTGAGTAACCAACAACACATATAAATCGATTCTTACCACTTCTTCTCTGTTTCGTAAATCTGGTCTGCTTCTGACTGTTCTGCAATTCTTCTCTTCCTCTGTCTGTTCTGTAATTTTGCTTTGCTTCAAGTTGTTCTGCAATTCTGCTCTTGCTTCTGTCTATTCCTCATTTGTTACTCATCTCTGAGTTTTTATCTCACACTGAGCATACTGTCGGTCTCACACTGCACATACTGTAATTTTCCCTTTCTTACAGTTCAACTCATTTTTCATTCAGAACGACCAATGTTGCACAGTTGTCTCATATCTTCTTTTATTCACACACGCCTCAGCAACTGAATCACCAACCGATCAAGAATCATAAATAAATTTTTCTAACTGAATCATAACTGATCAATTAACTGTGAGGTGAAACAGTAGCCCTTCGATCATATTCGAATTCACCTACACCGTTGGATTACAAGAAACAAAATGTCTTTCGCATTTTGTATTTCAGCAATTCGTGATTTCGCATGTCGCGAATTCCTGTTGCGAAGCATCTCGACTCTCCAAGTCGCGATCCCCAAAATGGATCCAGATCAATGGTCCACAAAACTTCATAATCAGATCCCTTCTTTTCCTAATCCAATGACTGACGAGATTTCAGCGTTTTTCCCTTCGAGTCTTCGAGACTCACAATAGTCCCTTTCGGCATTTCGCGATTTTTGTGGTGAAATGTTTCAACACTCCAACTCTCGGTAACCGAAACCTACACCAAAATATGTTTTTCGCATTTCGGCATTCCTGTGGTGAAGTGTTTCGACACTCCAACTCCCGGTATCCGAAACTCCGAAATGGAGTTATTTCCCGGTCTGCGAAACTCTTTGTTGATGTGCCTGTTTCGGGATTTCGGTGTTTCGCATTTCGCGACTTCAGGACTCCTGTGATGAAGAGTCTCGACTCTTGACTCCTCCAACTCTCGGTATCCAGAACTCCGAAATTGAGTTATTTCCCGGTCTATGAAACTCTTTGTTGATGTGCCTGTTTCGGGATTTCGACGTTTCGCATTTCGCGACTTCAAGACTCATGTGATGAAGAGTCTCGACTCTTGACTCCTCCAACTCCCGGTATCCAAAACTCCGAAATGGAGTCTATGACATGCTCTGATCTATCGCATTTCGGGACTTTCTGCCATGAGTTGCTTCCTTAACTCCTGGAGTTTACGGTTCTGATCTTGCCATGCGATCATCGTTGCGTTACTAATCTTGCCACTTTCTCTTGTTCATCATCATCCGGCTGAGCTTGCCATCAATGAAAAACAAATACTCTGCCTTCTATCTGCCCATAATAAATATGCCAACAATGGTTTGGTACTTGGTATAAAGAAATACTATTAGTTTTGGCCAGGGTTAGTAATCACATGTTCCCATTATTCCGAGTACCTATATATTCTTTCGGAAATATGGTTAATTCATTATGTAGAATTTTATATTTACCTCATTAAGTATGTTGTATCTCTGTTAATTCAATTGGGCTTTGATTTCACTTATGAGAAAATAACGAGTTGTATGTTGTTGCTCTGCACCTTTCATAGACTAATGAGTCATTTGAATGAATAATTTTGGTTTTCTATGATTCAAATATTTCAATACTCTCACCGAATCCCCCAAGAATTAAGCAAAGATAGTGGAATGGTGCACATTGGTAAAATTAGTATTGCCAAAGAAACATATGTTAGTTTTTTTCGACGTTCCCTTTCCCCTGCTTCGGGGGTATGCTAGTAAAATGAGAGGTAGAAGGAAGGCAACAAAAATACGAACTGTATTTAATTATATGGCCCACAAATAAGTATAACATGAGGGTCAAGCATATTAAATCTAATAAAATGAGGGTTACATCTAGTCCACAAGTATCATAAGATATTTCGAGCCCACAAGTATCATAAGATATTTCGAGCATATTGAAAAAATTATCTTTGATAAATTATATTAATTGCACTCAAAAGTGTTAGTGTTGGTTTTTCCAAAAGAAAATTTCACATTATATTAAACATAATATAATCTTTTTATCTGCGTTGACGTGGCATAAAGTCCACTCTGTCCAATTAAAAATAATATAATATTTTTATCTGCGTTGACGTGGCATAAAGTCCACTCTGCCCAGTTAAAAATAATATAATCTTTTTATCTGCGTTGACGTGGCATAAAGTCCACTCTGTCCAGTCAATAATACATAGAGAAAAGACTTTAAAGAGTCTAAAGACCAAAATGTCGTCTAGCCTCTTATCTTCGACACAAAGGCAAAAAAGTCTAGAAATCCTTCAAAAAAGATCCTTGCTCCAAGAGGAGAAAAAACTGAAGAAAAAAAAAAACAACTAGAGCTTGTCTTTGAAAGTCCCAAAGACAAAAGAGACAGCAATGAAAAAAAAAACTACAAATTTATGAACTAAGTTGGGCCCTCATGGCCATCCATCCAAAGGTTGTATGTTATTCTCCCTCTGCAGTTGTGGAGGGCATTTTTTGATTGGCAGTCTGCTTGTATGTTTGCCTCCCTATAAATGTGCGCAAAAGAGATAGATCTGAAAAGAAGACAAATTTCTTCTATTCTTACCTTCCACGCATCCAGATTTTCCACCCTAAGAACACCTTTCTTATTGAGCCAATCTATGACTATCTTGGAGTCACCCAATACATGTAAATCAGATACTGACAATCTAGCTACAAGAGTTATAGTAGCCCATACACCCATAAGTTTTTCTCTGGTATTTGTTCCATTCTCATGATTAAGAATCCATTTGTATTCTATAAGATCATCTATCTTTATGACACCTGCAGCTCCACTTAGAAGACCATTTTGTTGAGCAACCCCATCAAACCAGGCTAGAGTTTTATCTGCAGGAAAAGTAAACACAATATTCTAAGGAGTACTGCCTTTATGCAGATTCATTGAAATACCCATAGCACTCCTTGCTAAAAAAACAATTCTTTGCATTGAGAGCATCGTTTCATCAAAGATAGACTTATTCCTATCAATCCAAATGTACCGACAGACGTATGTTGGAAGAGCAGTCATATTGGAATTCTGAATAGTACAATTTTGGAAGGATTCTGTCATTGTATTACCATTCCATCCATAACCTAGATTCATAGCATTTTTGAGTTCCTCCCATATTGACCGGGTGAAGGATCAGTTAATGAAAAGATGTTTTGTAGATTCTCTTTTTTTTTACACAAGTTACAAATACCTGGCCCCTTTCATCCGCGCTTTTGTAGATTTTTCCAAGATAAAATTTTGTTTTCTTTTAAAATCCATACAAATAACTTTATATTCAGTGAACACTCCCACTTCCATAATTTTCTCCTCCATCCTCCGATCGTGTAATTCCACAGAGAATTTGATAAAGCTTCATAGAAATTCTTGACAGTGATATCACCAAACTTGTCACCTCTCGTCCAGATCAACTCATCATATTTTTCAACTAAAGAAATGCCCGACTACATCAAGGATTGCCTGTATCGGTCCCATTCCTCAGCTAGCAGTTCTACCAGTCCCAACTCAACATTGTTGATCCAGCTTGTACCTGTCACGCTCCCATTCCTTTGTCGGCTCGCTTGATATAAGAGGTGGATTTCCCTTTGATTTAGAATACTCACCAAATCCTGCGATAAAATGGCGTCCTGTCCCATGCCTAAGATCACATCCTTTCCAACTATTATCGAGTGTCCGAAACCCGGTTTCCAAGATATCCACTGAAGTATGATTGGAAGAGTATTTCATAGATTTATCCATGTATGTGAACCAAAAGGGTGAACCGGTTCCGCTGATTGGAACCAAGTCAAAACTGATACATGCGGAAAGTACTTATCCTTGAGTACACTTTGCCAAATTCCTTGTTTCATCAAGGCTCTCCACAAAGTGTTTGAGGCCAGAGATCTATAGAAAAGGAAAATATTACGAAGCCCCCATCCTCCGTATTTTTTGGGTCTAGCGATAGATTGTCAGATACTTAAATGATACTTCCTTTTGTGATTGTTGCCAGACCAAAGGAAATCAAAACACATCTTGTGGATTGTTTGTAGAATAGAGATCAGAATATGTGAAAGAGCCAACCAGAAAACTGGTTGACTCTCCAGGACCACCTTAATCAAAACTAAACGTCCCCGAAGGGACAACCACTTATTACTCCAGTGACATATCCGAGACTTATATTTGTTAAGAAGCCATTACCAGTCACTTGCTTTATAACTATCGGGTTTTAACATAAAACCCAGATATTTGAAACCAGAAGCTAGGTTTTTACAAGGAAAGAGGAGAATATCCTTTAATGACCTGAGTGTTTCCAAATGGACCCCGGAGTGAAGTAAGATAGACTTCTGGACATTGATAACTAGACCCGAGGCACAACAAAAGTTTTGTAGAATATCTTGTATTACCAACCACTCTGTAAGAGTCGCTCTAGTCATAATTAAAATATCATTTACAAAAAGGATATGGAGAATTTTAATCAATCTGGAAACCTTAATTCATGTTATATTGCCTTTAGCTTTTGCTTTTTTGAGCACCAGGCTAAGGCCTTCCATAACCATTATAAAAAGAAGTGGTGACATTGGGCATCCCTGTCTTAGACCCCTGTTTCTTTTAAAGAAGTTGGTTGGCTCTCCATTAATCAAGATAGCATAATTTGTAGAAGATACGCAAGCCATAATCCAATTGGTAGTTGGAATGCCAAAACCACTTTGAAGCAATATTAGCCTTAGATAATCCCAATTTGTACAATCATAAGCCTTTTTTAAATCAAGTTTCATAATCATAGCTTGTAATTTTTTACTTTTAATGCTATGCAAACATTCTTGTGTTGTCCCGTTTGCATCAAGTATTTGCCTTCCTTTAAGGAAGCCCAATTGCTCCTCTAATAAAGATCTGGACAATATTGGTCTAATTCTCTTAGCAATCACTTTTTCTATAATATTGTAACATAAGTTGCATGGCGATCGACTGAAAATCACTGAACTTTGTGGATTATTACCTTTGAGAATCAAGGCGAGAAAGGTGGAGTTAATCCAATTGATTACCTCTCCTCTGATTCTAGACTCTTCCACCATATCTAATAGATCCTG
>CBVK0101805283.1:0-22926 GCA_900067695.1 Picea abies
TTAGGGTTTGAAAAGCCTTGCCCCCAAACAACACTTTTCAACCATAGATTTATGTTTTATAGCTAGCCGTTTTAGCCAAAGAGTCTTAAGGAAAGAGGGAGGAGCATGAGGCCTAGCTTTAGCTACACCGGAATGAGCCTCCTCCCCTTAGGGTTTTGACTTGGTGGCCCTGCCATTGCAACACCATTAAGCCTAACTCTCCCATCCTTAGGTTTAAGTCTTTCCAAGCCTTTAGCCTCTCTCTTTGACTCCATTAACCCAAGGCACTAGTCTAATAATGCAACGTTGAGATTTTTGTATCAAAACAACCTTTCTATCTTCTAAAACTTGAAACCCTAACTAACCCTAGCGGCCTACTAACCTTAGCTAGTTGATGACGTCAAGCCTCTTTTTAACCATTGTTTAGTGTAAAACATAGTGGCTTTGTCATCCTTTAATAGACATTCGAGTGTTGAGCAATTTCATTGGCTTATTTAGCAAAACGTCCACTTTATTGTCTAGCTAAAAACTGACCTAGAATAGGGTTGACGTCACCTTTTAGCAGGTTTGACGCAGCAACAATATATATATGAGCACATTTATTGCATTGTGATAATACAAGGATTTGACTTTATATATTGAATGCCATATCTTTTTTGTATTTATTGAGGAAGTGATATTATAAGTCTTAGCTTTAATTGCAATCACTGACTTCGTCAATAATTACATTTATTATTGCTCATATGTATCAAAGATAGTCATTAATATTTTGAAGTACTAACCACTGTGGCATATTTTTGTTTTATCATTGCCTTGTCTCCCAAACAGATGCCCTTTCAGTGGAATATCTTCTCTTTGACTATTCATTTGGCAGTAATTTCTGAAGGGAAAGCTTACCTTAAACTTTGAGCCTTAAACCATTGATCCTTTTCCTTCAGAACCCCAGATTACTAGGGACGTCTCCCTTGGGATTAGCCCCATCGAGGTGACAGTGGGTGGGGAAGCTCCTGTTACGCCAGTTTGAGTCTTACTTCCAAGCTACTAAAACTATCCTACAAACTGTGCGATAACAGGCCTCTTAGAGGCTATCCCTCGGATTGGATGTTGAACTATGTGGAGGTCCAACAGGGAGGATATTCCTCTAAATTCACACAAAAGTTCAAGAGAATGTTGGAAGCCCAACACGGGGAATACTAAGTTCTGAGAAGGCTTGTCTAACTTCACACACAAACTCTCTACAATTTCCAACTGAACAATAGCAACCAAAAGATTGTCCTATTAAACTACTATACACTGACCAACCCCCGTTCTGTATGAAACTTACTTCCAAAGATCGAAACTAAGCTCACAGTGGAAGGGTCAAGAACAATACTTGGGGGGGGGGCTGAGGGGATGCTTTATTTTCCAACTTGAAATACTGAAAATAAATTGCAGAAATTGAAACTAATCTAGAAATTGAAAGTTACTCTACAAAATGAAATCTAACTATGCTAATCTAAGAAATTGAAATCTATTCTAAATGTTTTGTGGTGCTTGTGATTGATTTTATGGTTGATTTAACTTCTTTAAGGTGATAATTGAGAGCATAAGTAAAATAGACCAAAATAAGCAACCACACAACAAGACACGGATCCCCAGGGGGATTGAAGACTGGGCACTGTGTTTCCCACTAATTTTATTAATGAGGTTACAATTTTTTTTGGGAAATGTTTGTGGCCTCTTATAGTAACAAGACCACTAAGCTTACAAGTTTTCAGAAATGTTTATGAAGAAAGATAGGTGCTTTCGCGGTCCCGGATGGTCCAAATCCGCCAAATTTTGTCAGAGTCTCCCCTTGGTTGTCCACAAACCTGCAAAAAACAGAAAGGTAATATAGGCAAAATCTTTCGATCTCGGTCAATTCTCTACCCAAAAATATTGGGAGTCAAAAACAACCCAAAAATGGATTGGAAAACCCTGCAAAAAGTTGTTAGAAGATGTACAAAAAAATTGCCAAAATTTACCAAGTAAAACCTATGCTAAACTAACCAAAATGAACTAAGGAAAACAAACTAGAAAGCTTGCCTCCTTAGGGTCTTTGATTGCCATTTTAGAACACCAAATTAAAGGCACTTGAATTTTCCAAATATAAAGATAAAGCTCTTGAAAAAGTTCCTATTACCAGCCTTTAAATGGTACTATGAGAATGATTTGCAAAAGGAAACTTTATATGCTAGATCTAGCTCTAAAGATGGAAAATTGAAAGTGCAAAATTAGATCTAGTTTATCTTATGCATGCAAACTTAGATGTTAAATATTTGAAATGAAAATTAGATCTAAATGCTTGCATGCAACCAAGTAACCAAAAGAAATTAGAGTTTTCTTGAGAGTGAGAAAGGAAGCATCGTGTAGCCTTGGAACCCTTGGCAATGGGGTCTTTAGATGAATTGAGGGACTAAGTCTTTAAATCCTTGAAGTTGTGGAAGAGACAACCAAGTTCCACCACCACTCCAAGCTATGAGAACCTGTAAGCTTTAAAATCTTTGCAATAAAATTGTTAACAAAAATTGGTGTCACCTACAAAAGAGACTTGAAAAGTAGATTAGTCAACCGAAACATGTATACAAATCAAAATCTCTAAATATAAATGAACGATGGGATTTAACAAGAAGCTAGATAAAATCATATCCTATAGAGTGACAACACCCTACAAAGGCTAAATCAAGAAATTTAAAGGAAGAAATTAGGCAGGGATTACCTCATAGATTAAACACAAATGACGTCAAGCATCCACACACATGAATAACACACCTTCTTGACCTCCAAAGTCTTTTTATTCCAAATGAAAGTATTACAATAGTATACAACCACAAGCAAGACTCCCCAACTCCAAATAGTTTGCAAATGAGAGAAAGTGCTTGTATAGATAGTTCCATGGGTGAAGATCCCAAGAGAGAGGGGTGCACCACATGGAGGAGATAGATGAGACATGTGTATGGTATGGGCTGCCACATAATTCAAAGTTCCAATAAATCGACATATGTGAGTGAGAGAGAGAGGGGAGGGCACCACCTCGCAAGAGGTAGGCATCCCTCCTGATGAGAGCGCCACATCTCCTCAAGGGGGGCACACCTCTTCTTTGACAAAGCATCCAAACTCATGTGGGCTGCCACATCACTCTTGTGAGCTCCCAATGAAGTCATCCTTAAGTGCCACTCACTCCCAGTCAAGCTCAATTAACTCCAAACATGCCAAAACATGTTTCCGGCATGTTTCCTTGATAATAGGAATGCTGATTTTTTCCTTTTTTATGTCTTTTATCTGACATTTTTGAGAGAAAATGACTTTAAGTGATTAAATAATCATTATTTTCCCTCGAAAGGGTAATACTTAGGTAAAGTGGGTATTCTAAGTGTGAAAACGAATAACCCCAAGGCATATAAATCCTCCTGGTACTACTTTTTCAACTTATTCATCAATTACAATTAAAATATCTTGATTTGGCGAAAAAAAATATTTTTGTAGAAAACATTAAAAAACCTAGGGGGGACTTAGCACATTTCCATGAGACTCTAGGAGGATGCTTAGTATGGTAATATACATTAGACTCTTGAATGTCACCACAAGACATATCATTTTCTTTGTTTAAGCCAAACTCCTACGCTAAGAGGCTTTGGGAAACTTCCTGCTAAGTAACACTTCACCACAAAAATATCAAGACCAGTTCCTAAACAAAGTATGCTAGGTGAAGGTAGGAGTTAATTGTTTCTATGATTGCTGAAAAAAAAACATTTGCAGAGAATAAAGATACCAAAAATCAAGCTAACTTACCCTCAATCTCAAAAATAATGAACAAATAAAGTACAAGAAAGAGGGGTAAACGTTCTTACCACTTTCTGGATGATTTGCTAAGTGAATAACTTGATGAAAGTGGCTGGAAATGAGAGTTTTCCTCGTTGTCCTGTTATTTCAAACCTACAAAACAGAATAAAACGCAGAAAACAACAAGAAAAGTGGTCTTTTGAGGCCTCCCACAAGTGCAAAAATGCAATAGATCACTATATATGTGGGTAAGAAGGGTAGGCCAGCTAAGTATAAGTCTTTACTAAGCCCTGCTATCCCTATTTTGTGGATAACTAAGAAAATTATGTCTCGAGGCCCTCAGGTTGCAGATATGGAGTGTCGAGAGACTACATGACCAGTAGTATCCTTTTGCACAGATGGAGACCCTCCTCACCACCACAAATGGTCGAAAATTTCCAGATGGCATCCACCAAATCAGTTGGCTTCCGGAAGGCAGTCAGCCTTGCTCCATGAGGTACAAGTCAGTATTATGGTAAGCATCATTTCAATATTTAAGCCATTTGAGTATGTTGTATATTAGATTACTCTAGATTTCATGATATATGCTTGGACATTATGCCTCTTGCCCTGCTTCACCTTGGTGGTTGACACTGTGCCCTAGTGGTCTTCCTTGGGGATGGGTTTGCTACTAGGAACTCCCTTGAAGAGCCATCGTAACATTCTCGACCATACTTACCACTTTCCATCACTATTCCCCCCCATTTCCTTATCTCTTGGGATTTTAGGGTGTATTGACCCAAGAAGGAGTTGTCCCCCATTCTATGGGAAGAAAGGGTTAAAGGCCCAGAGGGATTGATGTTGGGTAAAAGATAAAAGCCTATTTATGAACCTGCTAGATGCTTCACCCAGGGATCACCCAAGAAAACAATGAATGCTTAACTTTGAGTAAAGGGGGACCCACAATGAAATATGATTTAAAATGGTTAAAAGGGCAGTTGAAGGATAGGAGGTCTCATCACGAGCCAATCTATCACGTCCATGAATATCTAGTGGTATGACATTACCATCATCTGGTCACCAAACTAGGGTAATGGCTCTTAGTTGCATGGCTGAGAAAAAGGGGGTCGCATCACGAGCCAGCCTTCTCATCTCCACTAGGTGTTTGTGGGTGACATTGCCATTATCTGGACACCACGCCAGGGCACTGGCCCTCAACCTTTCCTTAAAATTATGAAAGAAAAAGTGCATTGCGAACGAAGGTACCACACACCCTCTACAAAGGAACCCATGAATGAGACACTACGACCTCTTGTATGTCATGATCCATATGCCCATTGAGTCTTGATCCCAACCACCTCATCCACTTTACATGGCTTAGAGAGGGATCTCTTGGAAACTTTCCTTGACCTAGAGCAAAATCTACCCAATAAGACACTTCGTCAGCCCTCCATATCCAAGCTTGACAAGTCGCATAATGTCTTTGAGCAATTAATCATTTGATATAGTGATCTTTGATGCACATGCTTAGGTGGCTCATTTATTGATTGGATTCATTTATCATAATGTTATGACTTGAGATCCTTGGAGGGCGTGCTTATTTGTCTTTGCAGGACCTAGTTGGTGGTCAATTTTGGAAGAACAATCCTAGCTTGGACTTCCTTGGGGCTGCAAGCCCACAGGTCGGATGCCATGGGTCCACATGCCAGATCACAGAGATGAAGCTTTGAAGACCTAGATGATGATGAGGAAGACATAGCCCACCTCTCATGTGCCAAACGATTTGCCTAGGAGAGGCAAAATGTCAACCTTAGAGGCTTGACGTCTTCTTAGGGGCTAGGGTTGCGTGGTGAGACATGGATGAGTGGACGTTTGGGTGAAGGAAGGCCTTGATCGTGGGAGAGAGGACATGGATTGAAAACATGTGGCCTTTGGAGGCCTAGCCATGATGCAACTACCCCACCAACTTGATAAAGAAGACAAAATGTCCCCTAAAGGGAAGACGTCACACCCATTTTAGGGTTTTATTTGTGCAAAAGTGAATTTTAAATAAATTACTTTGTTAAGGGGGCAAGATTAGGGTTGTTGACCCCTAGTCTTGTGGTTTACCCCTAAATATGTGGACAAGTCCCCTTGGTGACATTTTGTATAAATAAGAGATCATAAGATCTCATTTTAACATAACTCTCCCTCTTGTGAGAAGACATTGATCTGAAATTTTCACTACCTTTGTCAAATTATGTCTTTTATGCTCTTATTTATGGCTATTGTTTGGTGAATGGTTGATGGAAGTCTTAGCATTTTCCTTGAGATTGGTATGGTCTTTCACTTTCATGTTATCATTTGTTTCAGGTCAAGGTTATTGTGATGGGAGCTAGGTGGGAAGTATAAGGGCATACACCCCCACCATAGTTTTCATAGTTTTATGCTTCATATTATTGGTTAAAGGGTTTGCTAAGAGAAGCATAAGGGCATACACCCTCTTAACTTAAACCCTACCTAGAGAAACTTGCCTTGAGGAGTAAGAGGGTTTACACCCTCAAGGAGGTAGCTTCTATAAGCTCTTTCTTTGCATGACCCCATTAACCCAATTATTAAGAGAACTAGTCATTTATTATTGCATTGGAGAAACAAAATTGTTGCCTTGGTAAACGCGATTTCTTCAAGTTTTAAATCTTTCTCTTTTGGATAGTGATATTGATGCCTTGGAGATTCTTTCCTCCCTTAGGACGTCCCCTTTCTCCCACAAATTCTCATTGATGTACTAATTTGTTTCCTACAGCCATTAGGCTGCAGAAAACCCTAACCCTAAACGCTAATAACTCACAAACTAAGCCTAGACTCCGGCTAAAAGTTTGCCCTCATAATCTACTTGCTATAGTGCACTTTTTGGGCAAGTTTCATTGGGTAATTTTGCTGCTATAAAACATTGTATGCTACAGCCATAAGGCTGATAATGTTTACTGCATAAATGATTTATAACAGCCTTGTTTGACTGCTCAAGTTTCATGCTATCCGGTGCAAGCTAGACTAGTCATTGTTGGTTCAAATATTGCATGTTTAACTGAACTTGTAGCACTTTTAAGTTGCAGCCTATGATATCATTTTATTGTTGATGTCTAATATTGTTTGAGTGCTGCAAATTAGGGACATCAAGCTTAACTTGCTGGTCCACCAACATACTATATGCAAGTGTGGCTTTTCTTGTGTCTCGGGCAAGTACAAAACACTTTTGCAGGTACCCAAAGAATTGGCAACTTTTAAACCACCCGAAGACGAATCATCAAAGCCTCCTTTCTCTTTCCATCATTGAGTTCTAGGGGGATACCTGTTTTCCTTCCCTTCCATCCGTCTCGATCCCCTCATGGTCACTGGGATCGCCTCCCTAGAGTGACCTAGTCACCCTTGAAGCGCGGGACCTACATCGAGGTGACATTGGGTGTAGTTTCCCATAGTTATATCACTTGCTTTTGTGGTTGGGTCGAGCTTTTTCCAACCTACAACATGTGCCATAACATTTTGGTGTCGTTGTCGAGGAGGATTTTGAAACCTCTTCGGAACCCTAACGACACTTTGGCAAGCTATCCCAAAGCCTTTCCCCTAACTTGCCTGGCGACTCCACCCAAGGGTCGTTCCCTTTCCACCTTTCTTGATGGGGACTCCATTGAGGCTTTACCCTAAGTGATGGAACCATGGCCTCATAGGACTTACCATGGGCGTTCCATAATGTGTATCCTTCTCTTGATGTTCAAAATGTCCCTAGATATCCAAATCATTGCTCTACAGAGTGGAGGGAAAATTTCCCTAAATTTGACGGTGATCCAACTCTAGCAGTCACCCATGTCGTGAATTATATGAAGTATGCTTCGAGCTTAAATATGCTACATGAAGATGTGCTGATGAAAATTTTTGTGTCTTCACTGGAATCAAGTCAAAAAGATTGGCTTGCACACTCATGTGATCCGAAGAGTATCCCTTCTTCTACAAAGCTCATTGAAGAATTTCTCAGGCATTATCGACAAGCTACTCAAAGTTTGCAAGATGCTTTCCAAGAGCTCAAACACTCTTTGCAAAGAAGGTTTTCCGATCGATGATGAGACAATAGATGAAGAAGTGCTTGAAGGACAAACATGTGAAGAAAATTACCAAGCACATCCCGAAAAAGTTTATCATGTTGAAGATCTAGACGAGGCATTTGATGAAGATGAAGCATCTTCCCTTCCGCTTGATGAGGGTATCCAGACCTCTAATTCTCCTGCACATTAAGAAGAGAACATGATGAGTTATAATCCTTTTGAAAACTTCGATGATGCTTTGTTCCATGACAGTGGAAATGAAGAAAGTTGCCAAAGGGGTCTCGATGAACTTTCTCTTGCAAAAGGCCTAAACGAGACATTGTTATCTACTATCCCTTTTGAAGAAGATGAAGTTGTCTAGTCTTGTGAAGAAGCAATCAGCTTCTATGATGCAGATGGAATCATGGAACAAACCCCAGATATAGTTGACGATCACATTGATGATTTCATACAGACTGGGAGATGCAAATGGGATTTGGGTTGTTTCATTTTTTAAGGAGATCCTATCTACGACATTGAAGGCACATCTTGGATAAAGGATACATAAAGCATTTCTTCAGAGGACTTCTTTTTACAGCTAGATGGTCCATGTATGTGCCAACTTGATGATATGGTTACAGATTTGTTCCATCCATTCGAGGATAACCTGACGCAACATTTTTAGGATAATTTTCAACCACCATACTCAGATTTTGATAAACACCAGGTCATGGCCTGCCCAAAGCACTCTGAGGTCCATACTACCAAATGGAAGTACTTTCATGTTGATACTTTGGGCAAGGATTTGTAGACAAAGAAGAGACATTTGTTGAGTCCAATGAAGGGGTTTCTCTCTGAGGTTGTGCCTTACCTCATTTCCTCTTATTTGGGAAATCATAGGGTTTTCTTGGGATTTCTTGTCCTTTCTCAGCCTTCAGGGAGCAATGATCTTCTAAGTGACGATGAAGACGAACCATCATCTATGTATAGTAGCCCCCTTCAGAGATGGATTGCTCAGGCTTGTGGTTGCACTTTCAAGCGGGATCATCAGGCTGATGGTTTCTCTTTCCAACAGAATTTCCTCCCTCCCACCCATCCCCGTGAGTTTAATTTCATGATCGATTATATGTGTGTTTATACTCATGATTATTATGTGCTTGACATATCTTTGTTGTATTACATGATTAAGCACAAAGGGAGATACTTTGATGAGTTGACCAGCTGGTTGCACTGGTTGTATGATTTCACCTGACATCACTCATCACCTTATCTTCAAGGCCCCAAGGCCCCAGGTAAGTAGGTAAGTCATTTTGATTCCCTGCATTTGCATCTTGATTGCTCATACTAGTTTAGATGCATTTCATTTTTATTTTTCTCTACTTGCATATTGATTTCATACTTAGCTTAGAAATTTTTGAAAAAATGTCAAAATTTTTCTTTTTCTAGTTTAGTTTTCATTTGTGGATTTATATATATATATGGATGAAGGGTGATAGGACCACCCTAGATGCTCTAATCCCTTTGTCTGAGTTTTTGGCAGGCACAGGTCTACCAGGAGATGTTGTGGTTCTCATGCACTCTACAACGATCACATGTCCCCAAGTAGGAGCTAGATGTTATAACCATTTTGTGTATAACTAAGGAGATTATGTCTCGAGGCCCTCAAGTTGCAGATATGGAGTGTCGAGAGACTACATGACCAGCAGTATCCTTTTGCACAGATGAAGACCCTCTTAACCACCACAGATGGTTGCATATTTCCAGATGGCATCCACCACATCAATTGACTTCCGGAAGGCAATGGGCCTTGTTCCATAATGTACAAGTCAGTATTATGGTAAGCATCATTTCAATATTTAAGGCATTTGAGTATGTTGTATCTTAGATTTCTCTAGATTTCATGATATATGCTTGGACATTATGCCTTTTTTCCTGCTTCACCTTGGTGGTTGACATTGTGCCCTAGTAAGTGGTCTTCCTTGGGGATGGGTTTGCTACTGGGAACTCCCTTGAAGAGCCATTGTATCGTTATCGACCATACTTACCACTTTCCATCACAATTCCCCCCATTTCATTATCTCTTGGGATTTTAGGGTGTGTTGACCCAAGAAGGGGTTGTCCCCCATTCTATGGGAAGAACGGGTTGAAGGCCCAAAGGGATTGATGTTGGGTAAAAGATAAAAGACTATGTATGAATCTTCTAAATGCTTCACCCAAGGATCACCAAAGAAAGCAGTGAAACGCTTATCTTTGAGTAAAGGGGGACCCACAATGAGATATGATTTAAAATGCTTAAAAGGTTAGTTGAAGGATAGGAGGTCTCATCACGAGCCAATCTATCACGTCCATGAAAATCTAGTGGTATGACATTACCATCATCTGGTCACCAAACCAGGGTAATGGCTCTTAGTTGCATGGCTGAGAGAAAGGGGGTCTCATCACGAACCAGCCTTCTCATATCCATTAGGTGTTTGTGGGTGACATTGCCATTATCTGGACACCACGCCAAGGCACTGGCCTTCAACCTTTCCTTAAAATTATGAAAGAATAAAAGAATGGCAAATAATGGGCTTGGAAAAAGTGCATTGCGGACGAAGGTACCACACACCCTCTACAAAAGCACCCATGAATGAGACACTACGACCTCCTGTATGTCATGAGCCCTATGCCCATTGAGTCTTGATCCCAACCACTTCACCCACTTTACATGGCTTAGAGAGGGATCTCTTGAAAACTTTCCTGGACCTAGGGCAAGATCTACCCAATAGGACACCTCGTTAGCCCTCCATATCCAAGCTTGACAAGTCACATAATGTCTTTGAGCAATTAATTGTCTGATATAGTGATCTTTGATGCACATGCTTAGGTGGCTCATTTATTGATTGGATTCAATTATCATGATGTTATAACTTGAGATCCTTGGAGGGCGTGCTTATTTGTCTTTGCAGGACCTAGTTGGTGGACAGTTTTGGAAGAACAAGCCTAGCTTGGGCTTCCTTGGGGCTGCAAGCCCACATGTTGGATGTTATGGGTCCACATGTCGGATCACAAAGATGAAGCTTTGAAGACCTAGGCGATGATGTGGAAGACCTAGCCCACCCCTCATGTGCCAAACAATTTTCCTAGGAGAGGCAAAATGTTACCCTTAGAGGCTTGACGTCTTCTTGGGGGCTAGGCTTGGGTAGTGAGACATGGATGAGTGGACTTTTGGGTGAAGGAAGGCCTTGATCGTGGGAGAGAGGACATGGATTGAAAACATGTTTGGAGGCCTAGCCATAATGCAACTACCCCAATGACTTGATCAAGAAGACAAAATGTCCCCTAAAGGGAAGACGTCACACCCATTTTAGGGTTTTATTTGTGCAAAAGTAAATTTTAAATAAATTACTTTGTTAAGGGGGCAAGATTAGGGTTGTTGACCCCTAGTCTTGTGGTTTACCCCTAAATATGTGGACAAGTCACCTTGGTGACATTTTGTATAAATAAGAGATTATAAGATCTCATTTTATCATAACTCTCCCTCTTGTGAAAAGACATTGATCTGAAATTTTCGCTACCTTTGGCAAGTTATGTCTTTTGAGCTCTTGTTTATGGCTATCTTTTGGTGAATGGTTGATGGAAGTGTAGCGCTAGCCTTGGAAGGCTTATCTTTTGCTCTTATGGTGGATTGTCTTAGCATTTTCCTTGAAATTGGTATGGTCTTTCACTTTCATGCTATCATTTGTTTCAAGTCAAAGTTATTGTGCTAGGAGCTAGGTGGGAAGTATAAGAGAATACACCCCCACCATAGTCTTCATCATTTTATGCATCATATTATTGGTTAAACAAGGGTTTGCTAAGAGAAGTATAAGGGCATACGCCCTCTTAGCTTAAACCCTAGCTAGAGAAACGTGTCTTGGGGAGTAAGAGGATTTACACCCCCAAGGAGGTAGTTTCTCTAAGCTCTTTCTTTGCATGACCCCATTAACCCAATTGTTAAGAGCACTAGTCATTTATTATTGCATTGGAGAAACAAAATTGCTGCCTTGGTGAACATGATTTGTTCAAGTTTTAAATCTTTCTCTTTTGGATAGTGATCTTGATGTGTTGGGGATTCTTTCCTCCCTTAGGGCATCCCCTTTCTCCCACAAATTCTCATTTCTGTACTAATTTGTTTCCTACAGCGATTAGGCTGCAGAAATCCCTAACCATAAACGCTAATAACTCACAAACTAACCCTAGGCTCAGGCTAAAAGTTTTCCCTCATAATCTACTTTCTATAGCACACTTTTTGGGCAAGTTTCATTGGGTAATTTTGCTGCTGTAATACATTGTATGCTACAGCCATAAGGCTGATAATGTTGACTGCAGAAATGATTTATAATAGCCTTGTTTGACTGCTCAAGTTTCATGATATTCGGTGCAAGCTAAACTAGTCGTTGTTGGTTCAAATATTGCATGTTTAACTGAACTTGTAGCACTTTTAAGTTGCAGCCTCTGATATCGTTTTATTGCTGATGTCTAATATTGTTTGAGTGCTGCAAATTAGGGACAGCAAACTTAACTTGCTGGTCCACCTAACATACTATATGCAAGTGTGGCTTTTCTTGTGTCTCGAGCAAGTACAAAACACTTTTGCAAGTACCCAAAGATTTGGCAACTTTTAAACCACACGGAGACGAGTCATCAAAGCCTCACTTCTCTTTCCATCACTGACCTCTAGGGGGATACCTCTTTTCCTTCTCTCCCATCCATCTCAATCCCCCCATGGTCACCGGGATCGCCTCCTTAGAGTGACCTAGTCACCCTTTAGGCGCAGGACCTACATCGAGGTGACATTGGGTGTAGTGTCCCATAGATATAGCACTTGCTTTTGTGGTTGGGTCGCGCTTTGCACAACCTACAACTTGTGCAATAACAAGCCATGGAGCCTTCAAGTCTGCTGTAAAATTAATTTCCAGCAAGCTGGAAGTAACTTTTGCAGAATTGGGGTTCAAATCCCCCTAGGGTCAAAACCCAAAATTAACTACAGCCAATAAAATTGATCAGTCTGAGCGCACACACTTGTCTGACAAGTGTCTTTATGGACGCTAGCACACTTATATTTATACAATATGAGGCTCCAAAAATGGAGTGACCAGTTCCTATTATTTTGCAAATAAGTTAAACAAACTTAACATCCTATTGTCCATTGATTTGCCCAAGTATACGTTGTTACACATCAGCTAATAAGATATTACTCCCTCCCAGATTCCATGGGTTGAATAGGTTAAACCGTTTTATGCAAGTGTGTTGTATCCTATCTTGGGAACTAGCACATGCTGGAACTTTGTGGCTGAGTATGCTAATTTGAATGAATTCCTTAATTCAGATATATCTTTGTCCCTTTATATTTATGTTGAGTATGTTGATTGCATTAATCCCTTAATTCATCTCTATGTTGAGTATTGCAACCTTGTAGGCTCGTGGCATATGATGAAAGTATATAGATTTCCCCTTTTTGCTGATATATCTTCTTAAAATACCCACATTGCAGTTGCAATCCTTCATATACCTGGAATACTTGGACTTTTACAAACATGGTCAGCTTTATTTAATATCACACAGATAATAATTCAAATTTTCTTTTAAAAACTCACACTAAATCTTAACCATAAAAAGAAATCAAGATAATTATGTGGCAAATTAAATAATACCTTGCAAAAGATAAGATAACGTAGAAGATGGGTTCCTAGCAAGT
Source organism: Picea abies (assembly GCA_900067695.1). Lineage (NCBI taxonomy): Eukaryota > Viridiplantae > Streptophyta > Pinopsida > Pinales > Pinaceae > Picea > Picea abies. Next base: position 13,534 of record CBVK0101805283.1, read on the forward strand.
ATAAGGAGGCGAAATTGTACATGTATTATGGGTTTTTAATGTCCTTAGCTAGGTTGGACCAAGATTCTCCCAAAAACCCCTGTCAGTTTTCTGCTTTCTATCAGTTTGATATTTCATCAAACACTTTGAAGAAACACCCCAACTCATTGTTTTAACCCCTTTCTTGTTGTTGTTATATTTTGAGTGTGTTCTGGTTTAGGATTTATGACAAACACTTTGATGTCATGTTTTCAACCCCACTGTTATACCCTTTTCTTTGGCCGCTGTAGCAGAATGAATGTAATCCGTGTTCAGTGTTTTGTCAAACACTTGGGGATCTTACTCCAAACACCTAAGATAAACCTTTGTTGTTGTTGTTATAATTTTATGGACTGCTATTAAATTTGTTCATATGGTAGTTTCAAGGGTTGATTGAGAGTTTGGATGCCAAATATAGTTTCATAGTGCCATCCATTATCACAATAAAATATCAACAGAAAGAACACATCTAGAACAATAAAACAGCAAGAAGGATACCACAAGATATCTGATTTTTATTTACAATATAGCTGAGCTGTTACAGCTGGGAAATGAGGAGATAGAGAACAGGCCCACATAAGAAAAATACTCAGTTAAGAACAGCAGTTATACTCCCACCAAGAATGGAACCCTGATGCAAGAAAATCGATCTCATGCAAGGAATTAGTCAACCCTCCTCTTGGAAATATAATCAACACAGCAAAAATATTTGCCCAGCATCCTTTGGTGTGCCCTCCACAGAAGTAAAGCGGCCCTGCTCAAGGTATTACGACCACAGCTGATGAAGAACTCATCCCACAAGTGTACACAGCCACATATAGCAAAGATCGACCCCCTTCTTCACTTGTAATTCGGCCCAGCCACAAAGATTACAATCCAGCATTCAACTCAGCCCTGGATAGCTAGGTTCAACCTTAGTCACCAGGTTCGCCGTATTTTATGGTTAAAAATCGAAAATCGGCGAATTTAATCAAACCCCGAATTTATTCGTTCAAGTTCTCCGAACTTAATGGCAAACTCGAATTCGAACTTAAACCCGAACTTAATGCCGATTATATTTGCGATTTTATTCGTTTTTTGAGTTCGCCTTCGTTAGGGTTCGGGTTCATGTTCGTTTTTTTAATTTTTTGTTTGCAAAAACCCCCGCGGCATGCAATAAAGGTTAGTTTTTACTCCCACGCAGTAGCAGCTCTCCCCGACCGACCGGCGGCGATTACACGCAGCAGCCCGACTCCACACAGAAGCCCGATTCCTGTAGCTCCACGGCGCACGCAGCAGCAACATCATCCTCCTGACCTGCACGACGCACGCAGTAGCAGCATCATCCTCCGGACCTGCACGACGCACGTAGCACGCAGCAGCCTCCACTGTCCAAGCTCCACGGACCTCGACTTCACCGCGCACGCAGCAGCAGCCTCAGCCCTCCACTATCCCAACTCCCAACCTTGACTCCACCCACACTGCACAGTCACTGTGAGTCTGTGACAGTGGACAGTAGCTCCAGGCTCCAGGCTCCTTCGACCCGACCCCGACCTCAATCCCTTAGGCTGTGGGTAAGTTTTAATTTTTTTTTCTTTTTTTTTTTTTGTATTTTAAAAATTTATGTATTCTTTTTCATGTATTTTTTTACTGTATTTTTTTTTTGTTGTTGTTTTAAATTTTAATTTTGTTTTTATTTTTAATTTTTTTATTTTAAAATTTTACAGAGTTTAATTTTTGACTGTATTTTTTTTATATTTTGTAATGTTTTAAACTTATTAGTTAGATCTGTATTTTTTTAATTTTTATAGTTTTAATTTTGTTTTATTTTTATTTTCTGTATTTTAAAATTTTACAGTCACTGTATTTTTTGCAATTTTTTAAACTTGACTGTTATAAACTTTTAAAATCTAATTGATTGAATTTTTTTTAATTTTGTTGTAACTTGTATTTAGTTTTAGATTAGATTAAAATTTTTATGGGGGTAAAATCTAATCTGATTGAAATTTTTTTAATTTTGTTGTATTTAGTTTTAAAATCTAATTAGAATTTATTGTACATAAAAATTTACAATTGCAGACAGCAGAACCTTCATTCAGTCATCAATGGCACCTCCAAAATCTACAGCGGAGGCATGGAAACATGTCAAGAAAGAAGGAAATAGTCTTATCTGCCAGTTATGTGGACATAACTTCAGTGGCTCTTTAACAAGGGCAGTGGACCACCTCCTTGGAATCAATAATGGTAATGGAGGTGGTGTGGAAGCATGCACAAAGATATCTAATGAGCAGAAAGATGCAGTGCAGAAAGACTACAATAAATCAAAGGTAGAAAAGGGAAAAATGGATATGAAGAGGCAGCGGATTGAAAGGGAGATTGCCATGTCTTCCTCAAACACCATTCATTCTTCATCAAACATGGGTGGCTCAAGTTCTGCCCCGACAAAAGCAGGTGGAACCAAAACATTAAACCAATTTTGGAAACCTATTGAAAAACAAGAAGTTGATGATGCTGTTGCAGAATTTTTTTATGCATGTGCAATTCCATTCAATGTGGCAAGGAGTCCATATTTTAAAAATGCATTCAAAAAGGCCATTGATTTTGGCAAGGGCTATGTTCCTCCTAGATCTGAGGCTTTAAGGACCACTTTGCTCAGCAAAACAAAGGACAGAGTGACAAACAAGTTGGATGACATTAGACAGTCCTGGAAGCATACAGGTTGTACAATTTTGAGTGATGGTTGGTCAGACTTGTGTCATCGTCCATTGATCAATGTGTTGGTTTATTCCCCTGAAGGGGTATACTTTTTGAAAGCAGTTAATGCAATGGACGAAGTGAAGACATCAGAATTTATTTTCAGAATTTTGGATGAAGCAATTCAGGAGTTTGGGGAGGAAAATGTTGTCCAAGTTATCACAGATAGTGCCTCAAATTGTGTTGGTGCAGGAAAAATGATTATGGAGAAGTACACAAAGATTTATTGGACCTCTTGTGCAACTAACTGCTTGGATTTATTGCTTCATGATTTAGCCAAATTTCCATGGGTCAATGAGACAATTCACAGAGGAAAAACAATTGCAAATTTTGTCATCAACCATCGTCTCACTTTGAGCATATACAGGAAAAATGCAACTAGAGAGTTGTTGAGGCCTTGTGATACAAGGTTTGCTACATTTTACATTACTCTGAAAAGAGTTGTTGAGGAAAAAACAAGCCTAAGAGCTATTTTCTGCAATACTGAGTGGGAGAGATCTCACCTTTCAAAAGAATCAAAAGGAAAAGATGTGGAACAAATAGTGCTCAACAATAGCTTTTGGGAAAATGCTGACAAAGTTTTAAAAATGTGCAATCCAATTGTTAACGTGCTCCGCATGGTTGATGGTGACAAACCTTCTATAGGTCTTATTTATGAGGGCATGGATCATTGCAAGGAAGCCATTGCAACTGCTTTTGATAATGTGGAAGCTAATTACCAGGAGATATGGGAGGTAATTGATCGAAGATGGAAGATGATGCATAGTCCTTTGCATGCAGCAGGTTGCTATTTAGACCCTAGATTGTTTGGAATATCAAGACATCAGGATGACGAAGTCATGAGTGGACTTTATGAGACTATTGACAAGCTACTTCCAGATCCATCAATTGCATATTCTGTTAGATCTTAACTCAGAACATATAGATTACAAGAAGGGGTATTTGGAACCAAATCAACAAAGTATGATAGGACTAAAGTTGTTGGAGCAATATGGTGGGAATTTTATGGATCAGGTACCCTAGAATTGCAAAATTTTGCAATCCGTGTCTTGAGCCAGGGATCAAGTGCATCAGCTTGTGAAAGGAATTGGAGTTCCTTTAGCCATATTCATTCCAAGAAAAGAAATAGATTGTTATCTGGAAAATTAGAAGATCTTGTTTATGTTCGCAGTAACTTGCAGTTGGCTTTAAAGAATCTGGCCAAAGACTCATCCAATTCTTCTACTCCATGGCTTAGTCCTATTCCAGATGCACCAGAAGATGGAGATGATCTTGGCATTGAGAGTGATAGATCCTCAGCTAGTGCTGAATTCAGTGATGATCATGCTTCTAGTGGTTTTACTACCCCTACTGCTCTTAATGATATAGAGCTTTTTGATGTAACAAGTAGGCCACGGGAACATCAAGAATGAAACTTGTGTTCCTGTTCTAGTTTTCTTTTTGGACGCCGAATTTTGTAAAACTTTTTAATGTTATGTTTATGTCTTTAATGCTATGTTTCAAACTTTCATGAACATGTTTTTAGCTTTTGAACAAGACGATGTGTTTTTAAAATATATATGTTTTATGATTAATCATGTTGGTATGCTACTTTCATTTCTATCAGATGTATGATAAACTTATAAGAAGAGTATTGAATATATATTTTTTATTTTTTCAAATTTTGTACTATGTCAAACTTAATGCCGAATTTTGTCCCCAAAAATTTGACTGTCGAATTTTTGGCGAACTTCAAGCTCGTCGAACTCGAACACGAACACGAACCAGGTGACTAAGGGTTCAACCTCTCCCACTGGCGATTTGGCCCCTCAAGAACATGCAATGCCCTCCTTAATCAAAATATCAATCACTCCACCAAATCTCTATCTCAAACAACCTCCAAAAACTCTGTAAATTGTGTGTATCTCCAGCCAATGAAGAATCTGTGTGATTCTTCCACTAACTAGTCTAGGGTGGATGTCTCACCACCGAAACCAAGTTTGATTAGCTAGGGTGGATCTCTCACCACCGAAACCAATCCAACTAGGGTTTACTCCAAACCCACAAAGGCTCTCAAAGCTCTCTAAGTCAAATCACAATAATCTTCACACATAATGTGAGAATATGAGCCCCTATCTTTTATACCCCCTTTCACCTTTTTCCCATCAAGTGACTTTTAATTCATCGTTAATATTTTCACATAAAATCACTTTATTAATAATTAATTCACCTTTTTAACACGGAAAGTGATTAATTCGCCTTTCTGACTTCTCTAGCCACTAAAAGTCACTTTTCATCATCCCATCCTATAGATATTTTCGCTCCAGTTCCAACGAACTATTACACTAAGGTATTTCTCAAAGAAACAAACTTCAAATAGTACCTTTAGTGTAATTAATTAAAATATGCCAAATAATAACTCCATTTTACGGGAATCGTCGGAATGCAACGGAACCCAGACAAAGTTGTGCAGAAATCATCCTGACGCTGAATAATGGTAAATAAACTAAGTTGGGCCCCATAAAACTCCTCCAAACCTTCTGGGCTCACTGATTGACCTAGTTTCACCCCTCTAACCTGGTTGACTCAAGCCTCTTGAAGTAACTCTAGCCGCATAATAAGGGAATCCAAAAATAGGTACATGACAATCCTCCCTTCCCAAAGATTGTTTGTCCTCAAGCAATGCCATCACAACCTGGTACTCCACAAACTCAACCCGACTGAAACTGGACATGATACAAGGGTCCCAAACTGATCTCCAGAAAGGACCACCATGCTATCACGACACCACTTTGGTAATAACCATCAGACCAATATGTCTAGTTTGCATCCTCCTCTCCTGGAATCCCACACTGAAATACTTGTAGGGACTGAACTTACCGTCATGAATCATGTCTTGCAAAGGTATCTCCATGAACCCAAGTCTACAAATCCACTTGTTGTCATCCTTATACACACCTACAAGCGTGGAGAAGTCTCCAACCCACTTGGTGTGTCCTTGGAGGCACAAGCCTAAGTCCAAACCCACTTTCACCTCGATTTGGACTTCTTCCGTCTAGGCTCACTCCTAGGGAAGCCAAGGGGGGTAGAGCCTACTTAAGTATGTTAAGGTTGATTAAATGATCTAGGAGTTAATTTTAGTTCTCAGGCTAGGGAGACCCAACCCAAATGACAAGTAGTCAATGCAATGAAACTCTTCAATGGCAAGCACACCCCTTATTCACTAAACAATTTTAAGACTAGTGCCTAAAGATAAATAAATGGGGTCAATGAGAGATACAACAAATTACAATTACACAAAAAATAAACAATGCTATGGGATATCCACAATGAGTAAAAGGAATTACTTTGCACTTAACCAATTATGAATGTTATCTACAAATTGAAATACAACATGAAATATATATATATATATATATATATATATATATATATACAATAGAATGAATAACCAAGTGATTATACAACTATATCCAAAAGAATAAAGAATACTTCAACCAAATAAGCAGTGAAACATCAATACATGAAATATCCACAAATAAGAGAGATAACTTGAGGTAACTTGAAATGTAAAGTACTCGAAAGAGAGATTGCATAACTTTAAAAGTAAACAGCTTTGATAGTAAAATCGCACAATTTGAAAGTGAAGTTACTTTGAAAATGAAAATGATTTGGAAATAAAATACATGGAAAGTAAATAACCTTGAATGTAAAAATGCACAACTTACATAAAAGATAATTGAACTTGAAAGTGCCAAAGTTGTGAATGTAGTAGGTTAATTTTAGAAGATTTTAAGTCTCTTTAGTTAGGGGGATTAGATGTGATAGATACAAGCCTAGATTATGTGTCTACCCCTAACTCTTACCCCTTCAACCAAAAGAATTGTTGGGTGCTCAAGAAGAAGGACAAGCAAGGTCCTTCCCTAGCTCCACGGGTCAATCTGGAATGCTTGGGCGCTCAAGCAGGGAGGACACTTAGTGTCGTGAAGCCGTCCCCGACTTCCACCCCCTGTAGCCTCCCAAGTCACCCTTTTTGATGGTAAAAGTGATACTAGTTGGGTGCCTAATTAGACTAGATATGATTACTTCCCAAAACAAATAAGTTACTCCCCTAATTAGTCTAGGTGTGGTTACTTTCAAAAGAAAAATCAAATTAAACTAGCCCAACGATGTTGCATGGATTGGCATAGCCAAATCACTTTGCAAGGTGTAGGCACAAATTAATGAATTAAATTACTTGAAATGAAAGTTAACAATGGCCTAGCCACACAACTTTGCCTTAAGGACAAAAGTAGAAAAATAAATGCAAATTAGATAACTAGGCAACCCCACAACAATGGAACAAGGAGGAGGACAAGCCTACCGATTTTGTGCCAAGGTGGGTGAAAAATAAAGAATTAACTTGAATTAAAATACAACTAAGTTAGCCACACAACCTTGCCTCAAGGACAAATGGGGCAAACAAATACATACAAAACAGAAACTAAAAAACAAATCTAGCCTTAGGATTTTGCATGGATTGGCATAACCAAATCACTTGGCAAGGTGTAGGCAAACTAAACTAATTTACAATACGGAAATTTGATTTTTGGAAAAGAATGCAAGCCCAAGAGACTCTCTAGGGCTGCTTACAAGCTTAGAAAGACATAGAAAGAGAAGGGGTTGATATCCAAACTCAAGGGGGCTCTCTAGAATGCTTTGAGACATGAAATGGACAACACTTCCCCTTCTTTCTAGCAAAAATCAGCAAGCAATAGCTTGTTGGAAATTGCTGCAAAACACTTGAAAACTTGTGAATTTCTGTTAGCAAACAAAACAGAAATTTAAATACAAAATCTAAACATGTATATGAGTTTTTATGGACTATTTCAGAACATAAATATGCTTGGAAATGGATGGAAAAAGACAGAAATTGTAGATTTTCTGAGGTCCTAAGAGGCTGCCATCTAAGGTTTGTCCTTGACCTTAGTATGGTTCTAAGTTTCAACTGTGTAGTTGTCTTTTCTTGTTGTTTTTAGGACAGCAAACAGTCACCAAACTTTTTGCTCAATATTTGATGGGTTAAGTGCTCTTTTAAGGTGCCCTTGCAAGTGTTTTCTTTACTCAATGTTAACGCATGCAATATACATTAAAACAAATAACACTACCTCTAGATATTTAACTTTAAAATGTTGATCTACACTTCCAAGCATGCATAAATTTGACACAGGTATTTTTGGTCAACATGACCCTGGATAAAACCCCCCCAGGGAAAACCAGTCTAGAATATATGTCTATAAATGAGGAGAATATATGGTGGAATACAGAAAGTACAAAATATAGATGAACCTGTTACAATAGCAGCTTGTCTCAAGCTGAAATACAAGTCCAAACTGTTATCGCATAGTTTGTAGCTAGGTCAAAAGGCTAGAAGATAGAGGCCAAACTGGCGTAACAGGAACCTACCCCACCCAATGTCACCACGATGGGGAGGTTCTTTCTATTTAGGGAGGTTAGGCCCAGGGGAGACGTCCCCGATAACCTGGAGTTTTGAAGAGGCTAAGGTATAAAGGTCAAAGTGAAATTCCCTCTTCACAGGTCACCACCAAGAACAGATAGTCCGGCCAAACAGCCAATAATGAAGTGTAGGCCCAAATGAGAACACCTACCCGGAACAAAGCAACAGCAAACTAATACATGCAGGCTATGATTCAAAGGGTTAGTACTTCATACAACTATCTGATATCAATATATAAGCAATAGATATTGACGAGATCAATGCTTATTAATACAACAATGAAATAATATCAATTCATCAATAAATACCAAGATGATGTAGCAATCAGTATGTCCAATCAATCCCTTATTCAATAAATGCTTTAAACCATCATCTAATTGCCTATAAAGAGAACTTGCTACGTCAAGATGGAATAACCAAGGATGACGTCAGCCTTATTAGGGTTAGTAGTTAGTTAGGGTTTCAATTTATAAGAGTTTGAAAGTTTGTTTGACCACTATCACTTCAACGTTGGAGGCCTGAGATCAGTTCTTAAGGGTAAATGGAGTCAAAACAAGGGAGGACGCAAACGTTGAAGGAAAAAGGCTAAGGACTAGACGGAAGGGTTCTGAAGTGCTACAATGGCAGGGCCCCAGAATCAAAACCCTAGGGGAAAGAGGCTCACTCTGGTGTTGCTTAAGCAAGGCCTCGTGCTCTTTCCTCCTTCCTTAGGTTTAACTTGGCAAAACGGCTAGCATAAAAGATAAATCAAGACACGAGAGTGTGGTGAGGAAGAGCGTTGCTAAGGCAAGGCCCTATCACCAAACCCTAGAAGCAGGACGGCCCTAGGTGTAGATAACCTACGCCTGGGACGTCTCCTCCTTCTTGACTTTTAAAGGTATGGCTAGCACAAGGGGAAAAAGCAATAAGAGTGTAGCAATGGCTAGGCTCTTCCTTCCTTCTTCAATGGCTGAAAATTTCTCTTTTAGGGGACATGAGACAACGACCTACTTGTCTGTTTGTCCCCTAGGGTTTTAAAATCAACAAAATTTATAATAAATGCAAGAATATAAGACTACAACCATTCAATTAAGAAGTTTTGCAGAAAAAACACTTACATATCATGATGAAATAGCATTGCAAACCCTAGTTGTAAACCTTCCTTCAAGAGAAATGCCAAAAATGCC
>CBVK0101805290.1:0-11258 GCA_900067695.1 Picea abies
TCCCAATTGGAACACAACCCCTGATTGGAGGACAACCCCCACCGACCCCACCCTATGGACAAAACATACCTCCATCCTTGGCCCAGTATTGGAACCATCTAATACAACAGAATCCTCAATCGACTAGGGGGAAACAACTTCCAACTACATCCGTTATACCCCCTAGTATAGGCCAAGCATATCCAGGTACGTCCAATCCTATTTGGGGCTTAAATTCTCAAACTCACGTCCCTGTTCAAGGATACAATCCCATGAGCTACTTTCCTCCACAACAACCACCAAATCTGCCTGGGTCTTCGCATTATATGCAGAATGCTTATGGTCCCACTGGTTTGCCAACGGGACTCCCTCCCCAAAGCCACCAGTACCCGCATGTGAATAAACAGTTACCCTTCCTGGCCACTTTGGATCTCTCAGATCTGTCGAGGATTTTAAACAATCCAATCTGTCACTCTCCCCAATGGCCCACTATACCAGCCAAGCTACCATCTAACATCCCTAAATTCGATGGAAAAGCAGGAGAGGACCCGAACAATCACGTCATGACTTTTCATCTCTAGTGCTCATCCAACTCCTTGATGGATGACTCTATTCGATTACGTCTTTTTCAAAGAACTCTCACAGGTTCTACTGCGAAGTGGTATATAGAATTACCACGAGGTTTCTTCGTCGACTTCAACACCCTAGCTATGGCTTTCCTCACCCACTACCAGTTACCGATCCGTTATGAAATGGGGACCGAGATTTTGAGTTCTTTCAAACAAACCAAAGCCACTCATATATCCGATCACATTCATGAGTGGCGATGGAGACGACGTCTCATCAAACTCGAACTTCCCGATCAGTTTCTGGCAGAGTGGTTCACAAAATCATTTGTGAACGACATCGCTCATGACATCGCCATGGGTGGAGTTGTCACGGAAGAACGGCCATAAGTCATGCTCAATACCTTGACCTCGTTTACTCACAAACGGGTACTCTTTACAACTTACTCCCTAATGCACCTCGTCCTTCCACTTCCGCCACGTCAACTACTCCAGCTGCCTCTCATGCAGCCGATGGTGTGATTGACACTTTCCATGCCCAACCACATTCCGCCTCAAGTACCAACCCCAAACCTGCTTCTTCTAATGTTCAAAATGCTCCATCTCCTACCCCTCCCGCCGGAAAGACTTCCGAGGTAAATGCTGTCCAATCTACCCCAGCTGGTAAAAACAAATCTCGAAAGGGAAAGGGTAAGAATAAGGAGGAAAAAAATACTTCTCAAGCAGAGAGAACCAAAACTCCACCTGTTGATGATAGAGATAAGCGCAAACCCCGATACCCTTGTCTTATCTGTGGTGATGATCACTACATGAAGGATTGTCCACGACGTGCGGAGGTCACTAAGTTCCTTCAAGGAGCTCTGAAACCACCCATTTTGGCCGTTTTGTCCCAACCTTTCCCCTTTCAACAATAGGCCCAATTGGTCATTAATGACCAACCTTCCCCTTCTACTACGTCCTATGTATTGATGTGCACTAGCGATTCAAAGAAGAATGACATTGCACTCACCACTCGAGCCAAAGATTATTCTCCCTCTAAAGAGAAGGTTGATGATCTACCTCCTTCATTGGTACAACCCTCTCCTACGAATCCACCTACCAACGGTCCTCTTCATCTCGAGCAACCGAGCCTTGACACAGTTCTTCGACCCCCTCCAAAGGGCGTCGTTCGAAAATCGGCTTTCAATCCTCATGCTTGTGCTGCCCAGAACTACAACATTGTTGAAGATCTGGCACAAGTACCTTCTGCGATGTCAGCCCTCAAAGTCCTCCAAAGTTGTCCCACACAACAGAAGGCATTGTTGAAAGCTATTAGTGGAATCGACCCGACGGACACGAATTTAATAATTTTTGACTTGGAAGATCACATTCCAAGGTTACCCCCTCAACTCGCGTTTCAAATCCAAGTGATTGTCTCCGACAAAAACATTTGTAGAACTGTTATCGACGAACGTGCCTCGACGTGTGTAATGTCTGTTACCTGCTGGAAAGCCATCGGCTCTCCCTCTTTGACTGAATCCCATAACACTCTCAAATCCTTCAATGGCTTCGGTTTTAAGCCCTACGATGTTCTCCCTTCGTTGCCAATCATGCTAGAAGGAAAAACGGTCCAAGTCGAAGTAGAAGTCTTCGACGCTCCTCTCGATTACAATCTTCTGCTTGGCCGTAGCCATATCGATTCCATGCACGTAGTTGTGTCGGCTCTCTTTCATGTTGTACATTTCCCACATCAAGGAAAGGTCATCACCGTCGACCAATTAGCCTTCTTTAACTCGGATACACGTACTGGCAACATACCGTTCATTGCTAAAACCCCACCGGGTTACGAGAACGTCGGTGTAGGCCTTCTTAAAGACTCTTCGTTAATGGGTACTTTCCCCATTCCACCGCCCGATGTTCCACGCTTGTCCGTTGCTTCAATCAACATGATCTCCACCTTGATTCAAGGAACCCATGCGTCTCATGACCCATGGATGGTACCTGACCCTAGCGATCATCTTCGTTACGATGACGAAATGTCATTAAGTCCGGTCGAATCTGCCTATCAGGCCATTCAATCGGCAACCCCTTCTACCCCCTCTCTTGATGAGTTATCTCCAGATCCTTTCCGTGTCATTTTTCCCACAGACGAGATGATCATGTCTGTCATGGAAGACACCCCTTGGGACGATGGCCATCACCGTTCCATCCTCTTCCTGGAGCAACATACCATCAAGAACTACCAACAGATCTCGACTCCGTCGACCGTTGTCGTCATTTCAACCGTTCCCGAGTCCACACACGATGTGTTTTCCGAAGGGAACTTAAGCAATATCTCACCCACTATTCCCCTCGACATATCCATCAAACCTGGAATTGCCAAAAATGTGCATATCGGAGCTTCGTGTTCCCCTAACGAAATCGTCACCTACACGTCACTTTTCAAAGAGTTTCGTGACATCTTCGGCTGGAGCTACGAAGAAATGTCGGGTATCAACCCAGACATTATGATACATGAGATCAAGACATACCCAGACAATAAACCCGTCCGACAACGCCTTCGTCCGGTTCACCCCCATAAAGCGGTTGCTATCAAGCTTGAAGTCGAGAAACTTCTAAAAGCTGGCTTTATTTACTCGGTGGCCCTCACTGACTGGGTTTCCAATCTTGTCCTGATTGACAAGAAACAAGGCACGATTCGTGTGTGCATTGATTATAGGGATATTAACAAAGCTTGTCCTAGAGACAACTTTCCTACCCCCTTCGTCGATCAAATTGTCGACAATTGCGCTAGAAGGGAAATCTTCTCTCTGATGGATGGTTTCTCTGGATATAACCAAATCAATATTGTTCCCGAGGATCAACACAAGACTGCTTTTATTTATCCCTGGGGCACTTTCGCCTATCGAAAACTCCCTTTCAGTCTCAAGAACGCTGGCGCAACTTTTCAACGCGCTATGTCTTATGCCTTCCATGATATCAAGCACATCCTGCAACCATATCTTGATGACTTACCCGCCCATTCCATGCGCCGAGTCGATCATCCAATCCACATCTGAGCCATTTTCATCCGCTGTCAGTTTTACCATATACGCTTGAATCCTCACAAGTGCGTTTTCTGAGTGGAATCCGGCCGACTTCTAGACTTTATTGTTTCGCGTCAAGGGATCAGGGTAGATCCTTTAAAGGTCGAGGCGATCCTTAATCTCCCTCCTCCTTCTACACTTCGCCAGTTACAAAGTTTGCGAGGGAAAGCAAACTTTCTTCGTCGTTTCATCCCGAACTACGCTGAGATAACTCGTGGATTTACACGACTACTCAAAAAGGGGTCTGAGTTCATGTGGGATGCCATCGCAAACAAAGCCTTCAAAGCTTTGAAACTGTCCCTGACACGTGCTCCACTTCTCTTCCCCCCCGATTACAGTCGCGATTATTTCCTCTACCTCGCAGCCTCAGATTACACTATTGGTATGGTTCTCGTCCAAGAGGATGATTCTCATGACGAACATGCTATCTATTACTTGAGTCGAAGTCTAACGCCTACCAAAACCAAGTATTTACATGTCGAAAAACTGGCCTTGGCAGCCATCCAAGCAGTTCAACACTTCCGGCACTATATCCTCTCTCGCAAGACTACAGTGATTTCTAACTGCAACCCTATGCAACACATTCTCACACGTCAATTGCTAGGGAGAAAATACTCCAAATGGATAGTTATACTCCAGGAGTTTGACTTGGAATTCGAACGAGCCAAGTCTAAGAAGTCCTTAGTGTTTACCGAGTTGATATGCGACTTTCCCTACTCTGAAACGGAAAATGTAGTAGCCGATTCATTACCTGATGAATCCCTTTTCCTCATTAGTTCCGATGATCTTTGGTATGGTGATATCATCATATATCTCCAAACCTAGACTTTCCGGCCCAATTTATCCAGTACTGACCGGCGTCGAATATGCTACCAAGCCCGTCATTATATTATCCTCGGGGACACTCTTTATCGTCAGGGGATTGACTCAGTTTTTCGACGCTGCCTCACGTTCGACGAAGTCGAGAAAGCCTTAAATGACTGCCATTCTGGAGCCTGTGGTGGTCATATGTCCGGGTATGCTACTACCCAGAAGATCTTACACGCGGGATATTTTTGGCCTTCTTTATCCAACACCTAGGTATAGGAACTACCCCCCATCTCTGGTGAGATTGTCTCAAACATACCTTGTTGAGGGTCAAGTTCCACCAAGATTTGAGCCACATAGAAAAAGCTACAAGTTTCATATATGTTTTCAGAAGCTATAAACTTCCCCAATGCTTCATCAATAACATGCATACCCGAGTCTGGCCAGAATTCCAGATGGAGGTTTGGCAGTTTTATCCAAGTAGGAAAACTAGTCACTATCTAGGATCCTGGTGTCAAAAAGAAGATGCCAAGGTTTAACACATAATAAACTTCATTCCCAATAACAATGATTTGCCAAAATACACTAAACATCATCTTGGGTTTGAAATATGAAACCTATCCATCTTCTAGCTAGAAGATGGATAGTCATTTTGTAACCCAAAACTAGCACCCACTCATATTGCATCCATAAATTCATATTTTCCATATAAACTCTCCTTCCTTTGAATCCCCCAATGAGAGTTTTTCCCCGAGGCTCAACAATTTGACTAACTTTTAGATCCTCCCTGACCACTAGTGAAACTCCACCCCATTTAGACTTCACAACCCTCCATTTCTATGAGCAAGATTGTCCCTAGATTGTTTTATCTTGCTCTCTTGAAGCTCTGCCATCTCTAAATGATTCCCATTAAACCCTAATGCGCATGGCCCTTCGCTAATTTTTCCTTCAGGGGAGTTGCCTGAATTGCAAGGGAGAGAAGGACATGTCGGATTTGCACCAGAGGCTAGAACTTCACACAATGCATGATCACCACCTAGAACCACCTTTCGAGAAACTTGATGACAACAATCCTCATCCCGACAACAATCCTCCAAAGACCCTACTGAATTGTAGAGTCTTACATGGTCTTTACTAATCCTCTCTTGAGATAAATTGAAAGGACTAGAAGGCTTACTTGATTCCACCTCCTTTTGGTACATTTCAAGATTTGAGCCAAAGCTCACATGAAGTGATGTGAATATCATGTCTTTTGAGAGGGTGTCCTTAGAGTAATTGACCAACTGGATAACATCCTCCATCGATCACATAAATGTGGCCTAGATATCACCAAGAGTTCGCATAAACCCCTAGTGGGACAGTCCCTTGGATCCACGAGGTTTCCACTTAGTGAACTTGTGAAATAGCACTCGTGTTCATGGGACATTAAAGAATACCCCTAATTTCAATAGATATTAAAAAATACCTCCCTAAATAATTTTGTTGAACCCCCCTCCCAATACATCTTGGCAATTAAAAAACCCTTATTTTTACTAGATATCTCATATTTTTACCATATTCCCCTTTTTATACCCCCTAATACTTATAAACCCCTTGTACCCGACAGCATCCCCCCCAATAACTTCACAATTTAAAAAACCCCTTTATGAATGAATGTGATAAGATATTGGTAACAAAGGTGAAGCCCTCGTGCTTGGATCTGACTTGATCACCAACTAGTTGCCACCATTACAGGAAGATCTGCGAAAACCCGAAACCCCCTATGGCTCCCCCTATGTGGTCATATAAAATCTCTCTTTTTATATGAATTTTCTACTTTTAAAATAAATTATATAAAAAATTAATTAATTTTATCTCTGTGTGTGTGAGTGTGTGTGTGTGAAAGAAGTCTTAACCACCACTGAATGAGTCGTTTGAAAATGATTATTTTGGACAACTTGGAGACATCATGTCCAGAAAGAAAGTCAAATCCCTAAAATGAATAAAAATGACCAATTAAAATTATTGATTACTTTTAAGATGTTCTTAAAGAAAATGTTCAATTTGACATATTAATGATGAGTTATATTTATCATAGTTTGAACTTTGAGATTTTACAATAATAATAAATATCTATATATTTTTATTTCACAATCTTTTTAATATGTCCTTATCTAGTTTATTTGTTTTCTTTCATTTTTGTGTAAATCATAACTTCAAGGGAAACAATATTGAATATTGTTATTTTTATACAATAAATCTATACAAATATGTAAGAAAAGTTAAAAAGTTTAAATTAAAGTAAAAAAAAATGTTGAAAATCAATATTTTAAATGGTAATCTAAAATGTATATCATCTTAAAATAATAAAAAAAAACATATAATTAAATAAAAATTAAAACTTAAAAAAAAAAAATCACATATAACATTTTTAAAAATATTAAAAATTTCAAATTTTAAGTTTAAAAAACAAAATTACTCAATCCTTTCTTGTCTTGTTTACTTTCATAATTAGATTTTATCAAATCTTTTTCCTTGAATTGTTTACTTTTCATAAGTGATTTTACCAAATCCTTTTCCTTAACTTGTTTATTTTTAAAAACTAATGGTGTGATTTGTTTACTTCAAAAGTCAATGGTCTCCCTTCTTACATTAATATAGCTCCAATTCCTTGTCTTAGTGCATCATTGATCCTTACAGTCTTCTTATGGCTTATATATTTCACCAATATGGATCCTCTTTGTAATTGACTTTTAATTGAGTCATCTGTAATTTTTTGTTTACCCATGATGGAGATTAGTTTCTTCCAAATCTAATTATTTGATACAGTTTCATTTATATGTTCAATTTTTATGCCTTATTGTTGAGTTCAATAGTTACACAAACTCTAAACAATTGTCATACAAATTAATTACAAACAATCTTATAGAGAAGCACTCTCATAACACACAATCACTTTCCTCCATCCATTTTTTTGACCATAAGACAAAATAATAAATAAATTAATATGTGTGTGCACGCACAACATGTGCACATTTATAAAAAAAAAGAATGCTGAAGCAAATTACCATGATGCCATTTGATTTAGACAAAGTATTGATCATGATTTTAGTGATATGGTACCATTTCTTTATGTTGGTCCCAAGGACTTAAAGCTATGACCTATCCTAAACATTTATTTATGTTGTTCATACTTATATTCACATTTATTTAATTATTTATGTTAATTCAATTACCCACTGCTTTGTAACCAACTTGCTTTTTGGTAGATGCCCCCTGTTTTACATCAGGCTCAATTACCTACTGCTTTGTAACCCAGGCCCTCCCACTTGCTTTTTGGTAGATGCCACTTGTTTTGCATCAGGCTCAATTATCTATTGCTTTGTAACCAAGGGCCCTCCCACTTCCTTCTTGGTAGATACCACTTGTTTTGCATAATGAATTGGTAGATGCCACCTGTTTTGCATAATATTCACATTTATTTAATTATTTATGTCAGTCTCAATTACCTATTGCTTTGTAATCAAGGGCCCTAATTACTTAATGCTTTGTAACCAAGGGCCCTCTCACTTGCTTCTTACGTAGGTGGTTGCCACCTGTTTTGTATCATGAATTGGTAGATGCCACTTGTTTTGCATAAAAAAAAATGGTTAAGAGACTTCAGTTGCCCACTACTTTGTCAGTGTCAATTATATTCACAATTATTTAATTATTTATGTCTGTCTAAATTATATTCACATTTTTTTAATTATTTATGTCAGTCTCAATTACCTACTGCTTTATAACCAAGGACCCTCCCACTTGCTTCAATTATCTACTGCTTTATAACCAAGGACCCTCCCACTTGCTTCTTAATTAGATGGTTGCCATCTGTTTGGCATAATGAATTGGTAGATGCCACTTGTTTTGCATAAAAAACTGGTAAAGAGATTCCAAGGCGCACTACCAAACGCACATGTGCGCAGTTACCTAAGCACACCATGTGATGCGTACCGCGGACGCTGCGTCGTCGGTGGGAGATGCAGAGCATGTGGTCCACGGGGTGACGCGTCTACACTACGAAATTGCCACGCATGTCTTTTCCTTCGTTCAATATATATCGCGACTTGGTTTGTTCAACGAAATAAGAAGCTCAGAAATTAACGAGACATAGAAGCTCAGAAATTAGCAAATGCGCAGTGGTTGTTCTTTGGACTTGATCATCCACACGAAAATATTGAGGTTGAGCCCGCATTCCCGATCTCTGCAAAATATATTTGATCCAATGGCACATCCTTCGCATCCCCCTCGTGACGCTACATCCTTCGCATCCTCCTCCACATCCCCCTCCCACAGCGGTGTCTATGATGTCTTCATAAGTCACCGCGGTCCTGATGTAAAGAAAGGCATAGCTAGCCATATCTACCATCGCCTTAAAGATTCTGGATTAGCAGTTTTTCTGGACCAGCAAGAAATGCAAGAGGGAGAGGGGATAACTCCTCAAATCAACGGGGCTATTCGAACAGCCTCCGTCAACATAGCAATTTTTTCTCCAGGTTTTGCAAATTCAGTTTGGTGTCTGAACGAGCTCGTCCTGATGTTAGAGTCTCAACGAGCTCGTCCTGGTGTCTCAACGATTATTCCGATCTTCTATCATGTCAATCCTTACGAACTTCGGTGGACGCGTGGCCAAGATGGAGTGTATGCTCGAGCCCTCAGCATCCTCCGTTGTATCCTTTTATGTACGCGGGACGAAAATGAAGGGTATGCTCGAGCCCTATGCATGCTCCAAAAGAAGACAACATTAGATTCTGCAACTAATAAAAAGAAGCCACGACATGACTCGGACACTATTGAGAAATGGAGGAAGGCTCTTTCTGATGTTTCAGTAATATCCGGTTTTGAATTAAAGAAGTATAACGGGTAAGGGCATCCACTTCTCCCTCTTATTCTTACCTTTTAATTTGCTGAATTTATAGGTATATTAGGTGTTCCTTACTGGTCATTTTATTGTTTGAATATTATTCAGTGACGAGGGGCAGCTCGTCCATGAGGTCGTCCAACAAGTTCTGAAAAAAGTTCGCAAACCACTTCTGGATGTTGCTAAATATCCAAGTGGCCTGGTTGAAAAAGTGAAAGACCTGGAAATGACAGTGTCAGTGCAGCGGCAAAGCGGGAAGCCTAGCATTGTGGGAATTGTGGGTTTGGGGGGGGTCGGAAAAACAACCCTGGCCAAAGAATTCTTCAACTGTGAGAGAGCAAATTACGATCGATCTTGCTTCTTATTTGATGTCAGATCCACGTCTTTACATTCCCTGCAGAGTATCCTTCTTAAGGATTTGAATCTAACGAATGTCTCAATAAACAGGGTCGAGGAAGGCAAAGAGGAGCTCAAAAGGCATCTCGCATCTCTCACCTCTCAAAAGGTTTTCATGGTTTTAGATGACGTTGATCATATTGATCAACTAGATGCATTACTTTTACCAGTTAAAGATACCATTCATCTAGGTAGCTTATTAATTTTAGTTACATCGCGCAATAAGGATGTGCTTACAAGGTCAGGGATTACAGAGTCATCCATTTACCCGTTGAAAGGCCTCAATCGACAGCACTCGCAAGAGCTCTTTTGCTCGCATGCCTTCGGTCAGCCCCATTCTTTTCAAGGATTTGACGAAGTGGTTGAAAAGTTTTTGAATGCCTGCGATGGATTGCCCTTATCTCTTAAAGTGCTTGGGGCACTTCTTCGTGGAAACAATGATTTAAAGTATTGGAATGCACAATTGCAGAAAACCTCCAAAATACTTCCCAGCGATATACTGAGCAGGCTTCGAATTAGCTATGATGCTCTAGATAACGAGGAGAAGCAGATATTCTTAGACATTGCCTGTTTCTTTATCGGAGAATACAGGGATACTGCCATAAGAATATGGGATGGATCCGACTGGGAAGGATGGCTGGGTCTTTGGAAGCTGGAAAACAGATGCCTGGTGGAGGTGGACAGTCAGAACCGTCTTAGAATGCACGACCATCTTCGAGACCTCGGCAGAGAATTGGCTGAGAATTCAGGATATCCGCGTCGTCTTTGGCGCCTGACAGACAGTCTTCTTCATAATGTGTCGGACCAATCACCTGTAAGTATTTTCAAACTTTCGACCGACTTTCAAAATAGCGTTGTGTGATCAAAATTGTCTGTCAAGTTTTGAATGCTTAAAACTTCCCAGTATTGTCAATCTTGTTTCTTGTTTCTAACAGCTCCGGGTGAACAATTCAGGTGCGTGGAATTAGCATGGTTCATGGAAATGGCTCTGAACAATCTTTCGAAAACCTCGCGGGCAGGTGCAACCTATGCAACTGCAAACTGCTTAGGGCTGAAAGTCATTTTGTTGAACAAGTATTCAGCAATGGGCAGTTAGCACGACTAATATATCTTCGCTGGGAGAACTGTCCGAAGTCCTCCTTACCCGCCTCGCTTCCATCAATGAATTTAAGAGTGTTACATATAGAGGGGAAACAGCTGAAAACACTCTGGCAACATGAATCTCAGGTAGTCACGTTGTTTTTTGTTTTGTTTTACAGATCCGTTTTTTCTTCAAAATGTAAAAATGGTTGTACTTAAGTGCTGTCTTCCTATACCACAATGCCAAAAGGCTGTAGAGGCTCAAACCCACTTTAATATTGTATCTAAACATTGCAGGCACCTCTGCAGTTGAGGGAACTGTATGTTGATGCTCCCCTTTCAAAGGTTCCAGAGTCCATTGGGACGCTAAAGTCCCTCGAAAAAATTGTGCTGTACAATGGAAACATGACGTTGCTGCCAGATTCAGTTGGGAACCTGACGGGCCTCCGAAGTCTTTACTTGGGCAGGTGCTCCACTCTGCAGACG